>PVKA01002883.1:31754-117790 GCA_004027165.1 Ctenomys sociabilis
TTTTTTTTTTTTTTTTTTTTTTGGCGGGACTGGGATTGAACTCAGGTCGTTGTGCTTGCCAGGCAAGTGCTTATTCTACTGAGCCATCTCCCCGGGCCCCTATCACTGGGTTTCTTAGCCTCAGCACTACTGTCATTTTGTTCTGGCTAGGATTCTATTATGTATTATGGGATGATTAACAACATTCCTGGCCTCTGCCCACTAGACAAAAACATCAGTGATTCTCTTTCCTAACTTTGAAAACAAGAATGTCTTACAGTGATAAAGAATCAAACTATAGCCGGGCGTGGTGGCGCATGCCTGTAATCCCAGCACTAGGGAGGCTGAGGCAGGAGGATTGTTGTGAGTTCGAGACCAGCCTGAGCTACAAAGTGAGCTTAAGGCCAGCCTGAACTGCACAGTGAGACCCTGTCTCAAAAAGACACACACACAAAAAAAAAAAGAATCAAACTATAGCATGAAGGAGGATGGGTACAAACAAATTCATTGAAAAGATACAGCTGGGCATGGTGACTCGTGCCTATAATCCCAGCACTTGAGAGGCTGAGGCAGGAGGAGGCAGAGGCAGGAGGATTGTTGTGAGCTCAAGGCCAGCCTGAACTGCCTAGCAAAGCCCTGTCCCAAAAAGACAAAATATAGAAGAAAAAGGAAGGAAGGAAAGCAAGCAAGCAAGCAAGCAAGCAAGCAAGCAAGCAAGCAGGCAAGAAAGAAAGAAAGAAAGAAAGAAAGAAAGAAAGAAAGAAAGAAAGAAAGAAAGAAAGAAAGAAAGAAAGAAAGAAAGAAAGAAAGAAAGAAAAAAAAAATATATATATATAGGGCAGAGGAAATAGCTCAGTGGCATAAGTGCCTGCCTGGCAAATACGAGTTCCCAAGTTCAATCCCCTGTATTGAAAACCAAACAAACCGAAAGATAAAAAGGCAAAAGAGGGCCTGGGAGATAGCTTGGTGGTCTAAGCATCTGCCTGGCAAATGCAAGAACCCAGGTTCAATCCCCAGAACTGCTTGCTGTGTTGGCCCCACAACTGGGTGTGGTGGCTCATGCCTATAATCCCAGTGCTGGGGAGGCTGAGACAGGATGATCACTGAGTCCAAGCTGCTAGTGAGACACTGTACCAAATAAATAAGATTGAAAAAAATAAAGCAAGAAAAGTAAAAGATATAAAAGCAAGGACTTAAAGCTCTCACTAGCCAGGAGGAGGTCCTAATTAGAATACCCACAAGCACTCTTTCTCTAGAGGTTTTTAACTGGTATAGAAAGGAGTTTTGAATGTTGTTTAAGCAATACAATCTCTGCCCTATAAGAGACTATATATTATTTCTTAGGGACTAATCTATACATTGTCCACACAAGGTCCATGCACCCTTGAGCTAATAATGGCTCGCCTGATCATGCTTTGTGGAGGTCCTAGACAGTTGAAGGACATTTGGTAAATGTTTTTGTTAAGATCCCTGGAAGGTCAGAACTAAGCAGACTCCCATTTGGACTTCCTGACTCCATTTGGAGGCTGCTGTTCTTCCTACCAGTAGAATCCTAACTCTTTTCTAGCTAATTCCTGGTAGAGTAGGAACAGCAACAATGGCAACAGAGAGGAAATCATTCTCCCTTAAATTGCATTCACACCAGGCTGGGGGAAGTACTCATACCCATAATCCCATCCTTGAATCACCCATAATCCCAGTGGATCTAAAAGTCCCCATCCCATGAATGCATGAGGCTTTTGGAGGACAACTAGACACGAACCATAACATTCCAGCCCTAGATTCCCAAAGACTCATGGACATCCCTTCATGCAAAAGCCATTCTACTCCATCTCTAAGAGTTGCCAAAGTCCCAACAGTTTCATCATTGCTGAAAAGTCCGAGTCCCAAGTCTCCAAGATCCAAGGCAAACTCTTTATCTATGAGCCCCTGTACAAAAGAAAAGTTATACGGATCCAATATTGAAAGGCACAAGATAAACATTACCATTCCAAAAGGTCAGAACTAATAATCAGGATACAAACCATTGGGACCAAAACAAGACCAAAATCCAGCATGGCAAACATTAAATCCCATAATTCCAACTGGAATGTCTGAAGCAGTCTGCGCTGAGTTGTGAACTCCATGTGGCTCTGCCCCTATTGCACTCCTTGTGGTAGCTCCCATGGTTTCTTTCTTAGACCAGCTTTGCTCCCTGCTTGCAGTTTCCCTTATATGATCCAAGTTCCTGGCTTTTCAAACTTCTGGAGTTTTCCACTGAATAGGCTTCTCTCTCAGTCTTACACACTGCCCTCCCAGGGGAATACTGCCTGGCTTCCCAGGCCTTCTTCTGCAATCTAGGTGGAAGCCGTCTGAACCTCAGAGCTCTTGCATTCTGCAGGTGCCTAAAACCAGCAACACGTGGATGACACCAAGGTCTGCTGCCAGCTGGAGCAGTAACCAGGCTTTCCTCTCTCTTGGCTGGAGGGCTCCAGTGCCTGGATTGCTGAGCATTCTCACCCTGATTCAGAGGAACAAATTCTCTATGCAGGTGCGGTTCTGGAACCTGGTGAGGCCGCCACCACAACTCAGGAACATGTGGCTCCAGGGCTTTTTCCCCAAAGCTATTTCCCTGACCTTAACAACTATGAATCTGCAGAGGGTGGAGACCTGTTGCTTCCTGTGATGCCCTCAGGCCATCCTTTTGATTCTAGCAAAGGAGATCCTCTCAGCTCCATCTTTGCAGTCCACAGCTTTCCTGGTGCTTCCTTTCTACATGAGGCTTTGGGGGGACAACTAGACACATTTTAAATCATCCTGTTTGACTCTTTGCTCTTGATTTTCTTTTAGTACCACAGATTGCTGGGCAAGCACTTATTCTACTGAGCTATCTCCCTGGCCCTAAAGAGAAACATTTACATTTTCTTTTCTTTTTGGGGGGTACCTGGCTCAAACTCAGGACCTTGAGCTTGCCAGGCAAGTGCTTATGCCACTGAGCCATCTCCCTAGCCCTTTTGCTCTTAATTTTCAACATAAATCTGGCTAAACGCCCCTGGTAACAACCATGCCAACACCCCAATATTTAGCTACTTTGAAATATCTTTTGAAAGATTAATCCGTCCACCATACTTAATCTCAGTCTCAGGCAAAATCTCTGGACATGAGCAAAATGCAGGCAACTTTTCTGCCAAGTCAAAACACAAATGATTTTTACAGGCAGGCTTTCTGTTAGCCTTCTGGTCTTCTGAGCTCTGACCAGAATCTCCCCTACAGAAGAGCCAATGCTGTTCCAGCTCTTCACAAGTAGGCAACCTCTCCAAACCTTTCCTATCTCTTCCCATTAACGATTTCCAAAAGTTTGTAATCCACATGGTCAGGTTTAACCACAGCAATGACCACACTCCTGCAATACCAAATTTTTTCTCAGTTACCCTTTTCTTGTTGCTGAGACAAATATCCAACACTCAAAATGAAGGAAAGGAAAGGTTTATTTAGCTCACAGTTACTGGAGGTTTCAGTCCATACTCAGCTTGTTGCAAGGCAGGCTGACACATGGCAGAGCAGTAGTTCATGGTGGTGGAACAGCAACAATGGCAACAGAGAGGAAGTCTCTTCCTTACATTGCATTCAGGTTATTGCACCAGCCTGGGGGAAGAATTCACACTCATAATCCCAGGGGATCATGAGTTAATCTCAAACTCTAGAAGTCCCCACCCAGTGACTGCATGAGGCTTTTGGGGGGACAACTAGACACAAACCATAACACTTGTATGTTTTTTTTTTTTTTTTGGCGGAACTGAGGATTGAACTCAGGCCCTTGCATTTGCCAGACAAGTGCTTATTCTACTGAGCCATCTCCCCAGCCCCCTAAAACAACTGGGAACTGAACTCAGGACCCCATGCTTGCCAGGCAGGTACTGTGCCACTGAGATATAATCCCACCCCAACTCTTAGGATTAGCTAAAAGACCTAATGAGGCCCCTATTCTATTTTTTTTCACCCACAGCCTTCTGTCCTTACAACTACAACTATACTTTCTCTGTCATCTAACTATGTACACTTCCCTAGAGAAATGATGTTAAAGCCTTACTGTTTGCAGAAAGATTATTTATTTAAAATACATTTACTTTGAAGTGAAACTATTCACCCAGCCAACTGTAGTAGTTTGTTTAGCAGTGCCATAACCAAGAATAGAACCACACACTGGGTGGCCTAAGCAACAGTAGTTTACTTTCTCATAGCTCTGAAGGTTAGAACCTTAAAATCAAGAAGCAAGCTGAGTTGGTTTCTTCTGAGGTCTCTCTCCATGGCTTGTAGACAACTAACTTCTTGTTCTCATGATATTCTCCTTTTATGACTGTGTTTCAGTTACTCTTCTCTTTTTTCTGGGACAAATACCTAACAGCCAAAATGAAAGAAGGAAAGACTTACTTAGCTCGAATTTACTACAGGTTTCAGTCCATACTCAGCTGGCTCCAAGGCAGAGTGGCACATGACAGAGGGTAGCAGTTCACGACAGTGGAAAGCAGCAAAACAGCAAGAGCAAAAGGGATGAGTGACAGCAACAGGGAGCAAGTCTGTCTCCCTTATGTTACATTCAGGCCATACGTCCCAGGTCGGGTATAGTACTCACACCCATAATTCCAGCAGCACTCACACCATAATCCCAGTGGATCAAGTGCTAATGACAGACTCTAGAAGTCTGCCCCATGACTGCATGAGGCTTTAGGGGGAAAACTAAGGACAAACCATAACACACTGTCTGATTTTTTTTTTTTTTTTTTTTGAGACAGGGTCTGGCTGTGCAGCTGAGGTTGGCCTTGAACTTAGAATGTAGCCCAGGCTGGCCTTAAATTTGTGGCATTTTAATACCTCAGCCTCCCTAATGCTGGGATAAGAGCCAGGAGCCAGGACATCTGGCTTAAATATATCTTTTCTTCTAAGGGACTGGATTAGGTACAGAATAATCACCTCATTTAAGCACAATCACCTCTTTTACAACCGTATCTCCAAATACAGTCATTTGAGGGCTGGCCAAATAGTTCATAGGATTTTTTATTTTTTTATTTTTTTGTCTTTTTGAGACAGGGTCTCACTATGCAGTTCAGGCTGGCCTCGAGCTCACTTTGTAGCTCAGGCTGGTCTCGAACTCACAACAATCCTCCTGCCTCAGCCTCCCGAGTGCTGGGATTACAGGCCTGCGCCACCACGCCCGGCTTAGTTCATAGGATTAAAGCACCTCAAGCAGGTGCAGGGGCCAGGGGTTCGATTCCTGGGTGATTGGGCATACTGGCGCATGTTTATAATTTCAGCTCTTGGGAGGCTGTGAACAGGCAGATCAGTATAAATCCGATCTGTGAACACCCTGTAGATCCTTCCCTAAAATACAACAACAAAGATACGATCATATGCTGAGATGCTGGGAGATATGCATTTTGAAAGGGCACATTGGGGTCCTTAACAGAGGGTAAGTCGTCTTTTCCGGGTCCCTTTCTTTGCGCCTGGGGGTATATTGAGTATAAGCTTGGGGAGCCAGACAGTGTATCAAGTGCTGATAATGAGATGTGGTCTCTGTCTGGTAAGCTTTGCAGTGAGGTAGCCAATAATAGATATTTAAAAATGAGTTAACAAGTATCACAGTAATGTACCTTGATAATGGATGACAGGAAAGCCTTCCCGTTCCCATAAGGTTCCCAAACTGGCTAGGCCGGTCAAAGAGCCACGTTAAAACTGCGCTAACTACAAGGTTAATGAGTCAGCAACTTGTCAAAGCTCCAGAAGCCGGTTTGTTACAAAGTGAGAAGGGTAAGGCCAATCGGCAGCTGACTCTACTGCGGGCCGCCCCTTACTGGGACGCAGGGCCTGCCCATTCTCTCCGTGCCCCTCCCGCTGCGCTCTCTTTGGCAGCCGCCAATTCTCCCAGAAAGCGTCTCCCTAGGCTCTAACAATAAGGGTCAGTCGGCCACGCCTGCGCCGTGCAGCCAGGGCGGGGAGGGGACGGTGGTGACAGGGCGGGGGAGGAGGGGAGAGGCTGGGCCCCACCAGCTGCGGGAGGCGGAGACAAGCTACGCTAGCAGCCTCGACGCCATTTGCTGCCGCCGAGCGTGGGTGCGAGCGGATCGCGGCAGAACCCGGTTGCTACTCTCCCGCGCACGCAGCTCGGCCTCCAGAGCGAGCCTAGTCCCACGCGGTCCTTCGCCGCACCAGTCGCGCCCCTCGGAAGAGTCGCCGGCGCCGCAGCCCCCCGCGAAACCAGAGAAGCCGCTCGGTTTTCTGTACCAACATGCCCAAGAATAAAGGTAATGCCGCCTGGACCGCGACCATGGCTAGGCTCAGCTCTGTTTCCCCGGCCTGTCCGCGGGCCCCGGACTAACCCGGGCCTCGGTGACCTTCCTGCCTTTCTCGCCTGCCGGCCTGCCTGTGGCTACGCGGGCTGTATGCGACTCCAAGCTCGAGAGAGGAGGGGAAGTCACTGGTGGTGCCCAGTTTGGTCATATTGGGGTGGAGCCGACGCCATTTTTGTGGGGCCTCTTATGGGAGAATGTGGGCTTTTGCCCGACTCGCGCCACGCTACGGTGGCGTGTTAGAGACCTGTAGGCACGCCGCCAGTGGACCTCCTTGGCATCGCAGACGGGTTCCTTGGGTTTTACCGGATTTCAGGGTTTTTATTTCCGAGGGCAGTTTTGAACTTTGAAAGGGTTATGTCTTTGAAAGGAGCTGGTACTCCTGCACGGATAGGCTGCTTTATCCAGTGTTCAGTATTGTTGAGGCTGTTCCTTGGTCCCTTCAAACATTGGACAATATCTTCAGACCTTTTTTTTTTCTTTTTTTCTTTAAAGCATTTTTAAGATGTGTTGATTTCAAAGTCTAGGGACTTTGTTTGCTACATTTCCTCACACAGTGTATTTTTTTTTCCGGACTTGGTTTATGTTAATCTAAGTTTGCTACTTTTGTTTCATCTCATGTATCCATGAGGGGAAAAAAAACCTCTACTAAACATACGCAGATTGTCAGACTTGAGGATAAGTTTATTGGGGATTTCCAGGACAGAAGACTTCACTAAAGTTAAAGCAGAACACTCCCAAGGAAATTCTTTTTGTAGATGTACCTTACTGTATTTCTGTTAATTCTAGAATCCTTCGATTTTATCGCAGAAAGTTGTGTCAGTAGAAGTAGAGAAAACTATTTTCGGCAGGAGAGGTGGAGCATATTAAAAGTTTCCTTTGATTGCTCATCTTTAGGACCTTCTTCCCTGACTCAGGGCTGCTTGTGAAATCTATTTAATATTTGATTGGCCAGGGATTCTTCCTGGTTTTTCCTTTGTAGATGTCATCAGTCACATATTTTAGTATACTGCCATCACAGTTGTGTGCCAAACTTGGTGCAGTCCTCAAAGGCTGCTCCACTGTGGTGCCCTCAGAAATTAAACTTGAAGGTCTTTTTTGTAGCAAAACTTTTACTAATTGTATAGAGAAGATGGTGTGATGTCATAGCATTTTCTAAAGTCTTACATTTTTCTTTTAATCTGTACAAAAACTTGGATTTCATTAATAGGAATTTCGTTCTCACCACTTACAGAAAATTTTCATTTCCCTCACTCTGCTGTAAACTCTTAATATTTTTTTAAATTTATGTATTTGGTAGAGGGTCTCACTATGCAGCTCAGACTTGTAGTGATTCTCCTGTGTTCAGCTTCCCAAGCGCTTGGATTACGGTTGTTTGCCACCACTCCCAGACTTGGTGGCCAGCTCAGTGCCCAGGGACAAGGACAGTGCAGCAGGCAGTATGGGGGATCGAACCCCATCCCTGTGCTTGCCTAAGCACTTAGTCTGCTGAACTATCTCAACAGCGCTTTTTAAAATTGAGACAGGGTCTCTCTATCTGGTCTAGGGGCTGGCCTTGAATTAATGGCAATCCTCCTGCCTCAGCCTCAGTGCTGAGTTTCTGGGTGTGCCACTACCAAGCCTGGTTGAAGGACAGGAAGCTAGCATCTGTCTGCCTTAATCACATTGGATTGCTAGCATTTGAAATTTAGGAGATGCTCAATAAATATTTGTGGGACAAAATCATCTTCTGTTGTTGATGCCATGAATAATAGGTTCCCCTTTGGTTGCAAGAGGACATGACTTATGCACTAAATTACATCTAGCTCATTACACTTCTGTCTTGCTTAAGGAAGATTCCACCTGGAAATTTCTCCAAAATACCTCACTTTGATTTTGAAAGGGAATCTGAGAATTTCAATTTAGTTTAGGGACTATTCTTGTCTTGGTTAGAAGGGTACTTTTTGTGGCTGAGGAGATGGCTCAGTGGAATAGGCGCTTCCTTGGCAAATGCAAGGGCCTGAGTTCAATGCCCAGTTCCATAAAAAAAAGAAAAGAAAAGAAGGGTACTTTTCACAATTTTTGAATTTTATGAAGTTTGGTATACAGATTTAAATTCATACTTACTTTCCTATATTCATTGGAAAGTTCAAAACCCCTTGTTAGTTATAGTCTTGTGGTGGTGAATCCAAATATGGGCAAAAATTGCCATGGACTGTATGTTGCATAACTTTTGAATCTTTTTTTTTTTTTTTTTTCGGAACTGGGGATTGAACTCAGGCCTTTGCGCTTGCCAGGGAAGAGCTTCTTCCACTGAACCATCTCCCCGACCCCATGAATCAATTCTTACCAGTTCATTTCCTCTACAAATTCTTAGAGAAAGTCATCTTTGGATGAGTAAAAGGAGCATTCTTTGGCTCACTCAGGAAGAGTGATTTGGTTACTATTCTCCTATTACTGAGGCAAAATATCCAATGTCCAAATTAAAGAGGGAAAGGTTTATAAGCTCACAGTTTCTGGAGGTTTCACTCTGTACTCTGGCTAGCTCCAAGACAGAGTGATACATGGCAGAGGACATCAAAAGCAGCAAAAGCAAAAAGGGAGGAGCAGGGTAGAGCAAGCCTCTTTGGCTTCCTTATATTGTATGCAGGCTATCTACCCGGGGGGGGGGTGTAGCACTTAGACCCATATTCCCAGCATTAGACCATGAATTAATCACAAACCCCAGATACTTGTCCCATGACAGCAGGAGGCTGGCTTTGGGGGGACAGCTAGATACAAACCATAACAAACAGCATTTAGTGTGAGGGGCACCTCCTCCTTGAAATGGTATTATGAAGATTTTAAGATCACTACTCTTCCAAGATGTATGGATTACTCTTGATTGGTTCATTTGAAGACTTACTGTCTTGTCTTATTCTTGAGACAAAGTACCTGACATCCAAAATTAAGAAATGAAAGGTTTATTTAGCTCAGTTTTTGGAGGTTCCAGGCTATAATCAGCTGGCTCCAAGGCAGGGTGGTTCATGGCACATGGGCAACAGTTCAGGTCGGCAGAAGACAGCACAAGCAGTAAGAGCAAGGGGTGGGGGTGCAAGTGTCTTTTCCTCCCTTATGGTGTAAGCCGTCTATGGGCCCTTTGGTGGGTCCTTTATACCCACACCATCTTCCTGTCCTTTTGCACAAGATGCCAATGTTTGCAAAGTGAGGACCCTATCCTTGTGCTGAGTAGCTTAGTTAAGCTTCTAAACTTCTCAAGTTGACACAGTGTATCAACCATTATACTTGCCAAGCTGGCTTGTAATTCATGGAACAGATTAGGCATGATCCTAGCCCTAGTGCAGCTGGTACTTCAGTTTGAAGATCTGTCATTCATAATAGCTTGAAGTACTCTTCTCTTTAAGAAATCCAGTTTTGCTGGAGTATGGTGTCACAGTCTTAATCCCAGTACTCTCATTGAGGCTGAGGCAAGAGGAGGATCATTGTGAGTAAAAGACCAGCCTGGGCTACAAAGTGAGCTCAAGGCCAGCCTGTACTGCATAGTGAAATCCTGTCTTAAAAAGGTGAATAAATAAGGAATTCTAAGGTTGGAGTAGATCAGGGAATTGTAGAGGTCCTCATTAGAGTAGCACACAAGAATGTGGGACTGCCCCAGGAAGAAGTGCACCAATACAAGAATTTTTAGATGTCTGGAACTGGAGAGTGCTTTCCCAGTGTGTTCCAGATCCTGGGTTCAGTCTCCAAGGCTATGAAAACAAATTTAGGGGGCTGGGCGTGGTGGCCCATGCCTGTAATCCCAGCACTGGGGAGGCTGAGGCAGAAGGATTGTTGTGAGTTCGAGACCAGCCTGAGCTACAAAGTGAGCTTAAGGCTATCCTGAATTGCATAGTGAGATCCTGTCTCAAAAAGACAAAAAAGGAAAAAACAAATTTAGATGTCTGTCTGAATTGTTAATTTTTGCTGCTTCCAAGCTATTCAGCTATGTCCTTGGTGTCACTACCACATAGAGCCTTTTACCCAAATTTTAGAAATGACTGCTAGTGTGGTTTGAGTTGTGGAATGGAAACAACACTGGGGAGAAGTATCCTAATACAGGGGTGAAGAACAAAAAACAATGGGTGTGAATCTGATCAGCCCTACTTACTAAGTAACAAATTTTATTTGTTGTTTTGAGATGGGTTCTTTATAGTTTAGGCTGACCTTGAGCTCACTTTGTAGCACAGGCTGGCCTCAATCTTGCAATGATCCTCCTACCTCAGTGTCTCAAGTGCTGGGATCACAGGAGTGCACAATTGAGTTTTATTCAAACGTAGGCTAGATAGCAGACCTAGTAACTGCCGTTGTACTATCAGAACGTTATGTACAGTCATACAGGATGTAGCCTATACAGAATAGCTTCTTGCATTTAGCAATGTCTTTTTGAGGCTTAATAGCTTGTTTCTTTTTATCATTGAATAACATTCCATTGTGTAGCCATTCCACTTTATCCCTTCACCTACTGAAGGATGTCTTAGTTGCTACCAATTTGGGGCAGTTAGCACTATACTTTATAACTTCAAATGTCCATTGTATGCCACACTTTATAAAAATAAAACTCAAGGGGCCAGGGAGATGGATCAATAGAATAAGCGCATCCCTGGCAAGTGCAAGGGTCTGAGTTCAATCCCTGGTTCCACCATAAATAAATAAATAAAACTCAAAACTTTTTGAGTTGTTGGAATTATTCCACCATTGCAAAGTCAAATGTGTTTCTTCCATGACAGTTTTTTTTCTTTTTTTGCCAGAACCGGGGATTCAACTCAGGCCCTTGTGCTTGCCAGGCAAGCACTTATTCTACTGAGCTATCTCCCTGGCTCCGCTTTGGGGGGGCAGTTCCATGAAATTTATCAAGACCCAGTGTGTTTTGATTGAATGAGATCGTAATATGGACAGGCAATCTAATGTAGGAACTAGGGACAATAAAAGATTAAGGTAATATGGCTATAATTTTAAGTGATTTATCTAATTTCTCTGATCTTCATTGAACTTGCTGATAATTTAGGAATAAATGTTCTTTCATAGTATAGTCATGACACCTAAGTAGATGGCGTGGTAGCAAAATAGTGCAGAGGAGGGTCACTTGTCATATAACAGAAACAAGGATGTCAGGGCTGGTGAGATAGCTCAGGAGACTAAGCACTTGCCTAGGCAAACACAGAGATCAGGGTTCTATGCCTGGCACCACATGCCGCCCTGGCCTCAGAACCGCCCCATTGAAACAGTGCATGGAGGTATACACCTATCCCTGTGCTGCATAGTGACAGGAGGATCACTATGAGTCAGAGCTACATAGTGAGACCCTGTACCAAATTTATAAATAAATAAAAGATTTTTAAAGTTATTAAATAAAGAAATGATAAGTAAAAGAAAGTAAATTGAGATTGTTAGGATGGTTTGTTTGTTGAGACAAGGTCTCACTGTAGAGTTCAGGCTATCTGTGAACTCACTATGTAGTTCAGGCTGACCTTTTAATGCTTTTTTTTTTTTGTAATAGTGGGAATCAAACTTGGGACCTTGCCCTTGCCAGGCAGGTGCTTATGCTACTGAGCTATATCCCCAGCCCTGTGCTGGCCTTAAACTTGTGGTGATCCTTTGTCAGCCTCCCAGTGCTGAATTACAGGGGTGTATACAATGCCTGGCATATGGTATTTTGAATGAAAATTTCAACATGTATAGTGCTCTCTTATACCAAGTTTGAAGAACCACAGCTCTCTGTCCATTCTCCTTACTTCATTTTGGAAACATCAAGTTCTTTGCTTAGAGCCTGGCTTCAGGAAGTATCCAAGATTTCAGCTTAGAAGAATGTTTGCAGGATATGATCAAAATATATGATGAATATTTAATGAAGAACTAATTATGACATGTCATGAGTCCCCCTCAAAATAGTTCCCCTTGCTTATAGCATAGTATCCCATCATTCTTGCTACCTTCTGCATGCATTCTGGAAGCCCTCTTTCATGGGAGGTTTTACAAAGCTGCAGAAAGAATGCTAACAGTGTGTTGGTGGGGGGGTAGGGTTGGAGGAAGTATTCTATTTTTATGTATTTAGTAGAGGGTCTTACTAAGTAGATGGGATGCAGACTTGTAGATTGGACTCAGACTTGTAGTGATTCTCCTGTTTTCAACCTCCCTAACTCTGGGATAAGCATGAGCCACCACGCCCAGTTGGGGGAGTTAAGGCACATTTTTTTTTTTTTTTTTTTTTTTTTTGCAGAATCAGGGATTTGAACTCAGGCCCTTGCACTTATCAGGGAAGTGTTTATTCCACTGAGCCATCTCCCTGGCCCCAAAGTTTTTTTGGTGTGGCCAGTTTAACCCACCCTGGGGGCAGGCCTGGCATAGCATGTGGTGGCAGGGATCAAATTGGGTCCCTGAACACTTGACTGTGCTTGCCTAAAGAGGTGCTTTAGTCTGCTGAGCCATGTGGCTGGCCTCCCAAATTTATTTTTTTATTTTTATTTTATTTTTTTTTTTATGGAATCAGGAATTGATCTCGGGCCCTTGTGCTTGCCACGGAAGTACTTATTCCACTGAGCCATCTCCCTGCCCACCCCCAGTTTTTTAAATGTAAAGATTCATGGTATTTTTAATCACGTGTATGTAATTAGTTTTTTTGAAAGATGTGCTAAAGTATATTTTTTCCTATGTGTTGTACTTTTATATAACATACACTGCTTGTATTTTGTCTCAGGAAAATTCCAAAAGGAAGTTCCATGCAGTGGGGAGGGTGATATATTAATATTGATTTTTAGTATGACATAAGATTATAAATTTAAGAGGACTAACTAACTTAGTTGAAGTTTTAAATTTAAGTAATTTTAAAAGGTAATTTTATAAGCTTTCATGTAGTTTCTCTTTCAGTTTTGCATGTACTTGATGTCCTTCTTTTCTCTTAAAAAACAATTAGGTAAAGGAGGTAAAAACAGACGCAGAGGTAAGAATGAGAATGAATCTGAAAAAAGAGAATTGGTGTTCAAAGAAGATGGGCAAGGTAAGAGCTTGATACTTTTCTTCAGATAAGGAATTCAGTCTCCAAATTTAAAAGGCATCCTGTTGATAATCCTGAGCTGTTAGTCTCATATGCTTCCTGCATTTCTCATTCCTTACACTTCTCCAGAGCCTTTCTTCCTTCAGCAATCATTTCTTCTTGGTTCTATCAAGTCTGTATTGAGAGTTAATGTAGTTTCTGTAAACCATACAGGTTTCTTTGTTTTGTGTGAACTTTTGTGTTATAATAAAGAATGAATTGTACAGTTCAGAAGGCATTAAACTGCACAAGCCATGATTGACAGCTGATTATTTAGTGAACATTTTTGACCCTAAACAGGGCCCCCACAGCATGTTAGGTATACTGGGTACTTGAAGGATAACTCCAAGGCCTCTCCATTCTCCAGCCCATAGGGTATGATTTCATAAAATAAAACTGAACATTTGATCTTTTTTAGACTAGTTAAGACCGAGAGGCATAACACTAATACCTTCTGACCAGATCGCTTGCTTTTTTTTTTTCTATAGTCGAGTGATTTTAAGCCTACAGAAAAGTTGTGCCTTGCTATAGTTGGCTCCCCTAAAGCTTTTATCATACACGCACACATGCAGACATGTACACACATGTCTAAGGGCAAACATTCCCACATGATCAGGTAATTTAATGTTAATATGATATTATCTAGTAGAATGTTTATATTTTACTTTTTCCAGTCTCTAGCACTATATATTTTAAGATTTAAGGGCTGCGAGGCCAGGGAGATGACTCAGTGGAATAAGTGCTTCCCTGGCAAGCACAAGGGCCTGAGTTCAATCCCTGGTTCCAAAAAAAAAAATGAAAAAAGAAATAAAGAAAAGACTTAAGGGCTGGGGAGATAACTCAGTAGAATAAAGGCACCTGCCTGGCAAGTGCATGATCCTGAGTTCAATCCCCAGTACCACAAAAAAGCTTTATTTATTTGTTTGGTATAGGGTCTTGCTATGCAGCTCAGATTCATAGTGATCCTCCTGTTTCAGCCTCCCCAGTACTGGGATTATAGGCATGTGCTGCTGTACCTAGTCTCTGTGGCTAGTTCAGCATGCCCAGGGCAGGACTGGTGTGGCATGTGGTGCCAGGGATTGAACCTGGGTGCTTGTGCTTGCCAGTCAGGTGCTTAGACCACTGAGCTATCTCCCCAGCCTCTCTAGCAATTTATTTTTTTTTATTTTATTTTTTTGTGGTACTGGGGATTGAACTCAGGATTCTGTGCTTATTCTACTGTGATATCTCCCCAGCTCCTTTAGCACATTAATAGAGAGCTTTTTGTCTTTTTTTTCCTTCAGTATTAGGAATTCAACCTCGGGAACTTTGAGTTATATTCCTGGTGGTTTGTTTTTACTTTTTTTTTTTTTTTGTGGGGAAGGTAACTAGGAATAGAATAGAATTCTGAACCTTGTGCTTGCCAGGGAAGCATTGGTGCTCCTGAGCTATAAACCTGCCCACCCCCACCCCCAGTGGTTTGTTTTTTAAGACAAGTTCTCACCAGGTTCCCTAGCTAAGCTGCCCTAGAACTTGTGATCCTCTTGCCTCACTTTCCTGAGAAACCTGGTTTACAGGCATACACCACTGTGTTCAGCTTTATCTTGTTTTTCTGTATTTTAGGGCAGGGTCTGCAGGATCTCACTATTGTAGATCAGACTCATAATGATTCTCCTGTTTATAGCCTCCAAGCATTGGGATTACAGGCTTGTGCCACCACACCCCGTCTCAGTCCCATCTCAGTAGCCACCCTGAGGGCGGGCCAGCATAGCAGGCCAGGGATCAGACTCCAGCCTCTGCACTCTGCCTGAGCAGGTGCTTCAGTCAGTTGAGCTATCAGGCCAGCCTCAGCTTTCTATAGAACCTTTGGTGGATATATTCATGTTGTACCTTCAAGCTGCTAAAAATGATATATGTTCTCTGGCTAAAAGATCTTTTTTTTCCCCCCTGGTCATTCTTACCTCCATTAGGAGTTGAGTTAACTGGTGCACAGTGCTTTTTCTTTCTTCATATTTTTTCTCTCCAAGAAAGCCTGCCTCAGTGGACCAGCCATGTGCAGGTGTTGGGGTCACTGTAGTCTGGACAACTTCTGCATGCCAACCCCACAGTTGAGTTTGTTTATGAGTTAGTGGATGGCCACTTTGCAGCAGTCCTATGAAATACCCACAGGGTCTGAAGTGATGTACCTGATGCACCCCCTGAGTGCCACCACCACCCATAGGCACCTTCCTGCTGTTCGCCATTTGCAGTGATATTAACAAAGACATTGTTAACATTTAGCTCCTTGTACTAAAAATTTCATGAGATTTACTTCTAAAGATTCTGAAAGGAAAACAGAATTGAGCAAGGATTAGAATAGTAGAGATTAATGAGGTATAATATATATTTTGGGACAAGCCACCTTTGATCTCTAGAGGTAGGCATACCATCATGAGGACAGTACTTACTCAAAATTATTAGATGGTTATAACATGTCTAATAGCAGAGACTGTTTGCAATACAAACAGCGTTACAAAGTCTTGGTTCTTCACTGTCATTAGTATCTTGGTGTTTAATTCTCTGGTATTTATTTATACACTGACTGCATGTATTCCCAGCCAATACAATCATGTGGTCTTGTCAATTTTTACATGGCTTTAGGTTGCTTTTATCAAAAATGAGCATATTTTTATTAAAAATTTCTCATTTTTCTCTCTCTAGAATATGCTCAGGTAATCAAGATGTTGGGAAATGGACGATTAGAAGCGATGTGTTTTGATGGTGTGAAGAGGTTATGTCACATCAGAGGGAAATTGAGAAAAAAGGTAAATGGGGAGATTTGTTTTCTAATAAAAATCAATTTCAGGGATGTAGAATGCATTGTGTGTGTGCATGTGTGTGTGTGTGTGTGTGTTTACATTTGCACTTGCACTTGTGCATGCTGGGGATTAACTATAGGATTTCTTGTATGTTCAGTACAGTTCTAAAAACTGAAACTGAGCAGCATTAATTCCATCTTTATAGTTTTTATGGGACCAAAAATACCTTGAAGTCAAAGAGCAAGATCCAAGGGTCATTTATACAGATAACATTGCTTAAGGAATCAGTTGCATCACTTTGTTGTATTCCTGCCCAAAATATTTAACCAGAATCTGAATCAAGGAAATAACCAGCAAGTTCAAATTGAGAGCCATTGTGCAAAACAAATAGCTTCCATTGTAATAAAATGCTGATAAGAAAGGAAAAAATGCTGTAGAACTATTCTAGGTTTAAGGATAGCTAGTGGCCTGACGAGTGGCTCTTGAGTGGATTCTGGGTTGGTGGTTAATAGGAGAGCTGTAAAGGGAATTAAGAAAATTGAAGTATGAATTTTGTTGGGTGTTTTTTTTTTTTTTTTTTTTTTTATGGAACCGGGGATTGAACTCAGGCCCTTGCGCTTGCCAGGAAGTGCTTATTGCACTGAACCATCTGCCCTGCCTCTGAGTTACGTTGTTTAAAAGTCCAAACTCTGTGGTTGTGGATGTAGCTCAATATTAGAGCTTACTTTGCAGGTCCCTGTGCTCAAACACTGGCACCAAAGAAGTCCTAACTGATGTTGTTGGGTTTTTTTTTTTTGTTCTGATTAGTAATATCAATCCTGTTTTCTAGGCTAAAACAGTTTTAGTAGCTATGTATATGTAAATAGGTGGAAGACAGGGATGATACAAACATGTAGTTTTCTATCATATGATAACCACTTGGAATTGGTTCATGACCTTAACCCTTCAATTTCTAAACTAATCATGTTACTCTATAATTTGATTCAGAATTTTTATTTTAAATATAACATGATGGCTTCTTTTGTAGGTTTGGATAAATACCTCAGATATCATATTGGTTGGTCTCCGAGATTACCAGGTACAAATTACATTAAAAGTTTTCATTATTTACTTGCTTGGATTTGGTGATCCATTTCTTTCTTACTGTTAGTGCATGTTATTTATCCAGACCAGTGGGTTACATTTTGCCATATTCATATATGCACGTTATGTACTTTATTCATCCCTGTAACATCCCTTCCTCTTTCCTTTTCCCTCCTCCCTCTTTCCTGACTTTCCCTTTCTCTAATGTAGTTGAGTTTTAGACATTGTGCTAGGTAAACTAGGGATTATAGCTTCCAAATGTCAGTCTATAGAATCAACATAAGATCAGTGGTCCTCCTTTTTACATTTGTAAGTCCTGCCTTTTTTGTACTGTTTTTATGTAGTGGTGATTTTTAGGTTTAGTTGGTAAAACAAAGCCAAAGAATCCTATAATGGACCCCTTTCTCAATTTTTAAAAATGTTTTAAATTGGTTTGTACATGTAAAGCTGGGAACCATTATTGTAGGAAATATAGCTAGGATGAATCAAAATCCCATCTCACAGAAAAGTGTGTAGCTTGGCATTAGAGTAAGAGAAGCATGTATGTAACTGCAGTACATTGTATGACTTAAGAATGTACTATGAATGTAGATGTGTACATGGCAAAGAAATTGATAGTTGCCTTTAATTATTTCTAGCCACAACCATGCTTTATATTCACTATGGATCTGAGATCTATTGATGTCCACCTGTTGGAACTCATCCCTATTTGGTATCTGCATATTTATATAGCCTTCATTGCACTCTTAATTTTAACTTAGATTCCAGAATAAAAAATTTCATTTGAGTGGCCCCCAATTGTAATCCTACCACTCTGGGAGGCTGAGGCAGGAGGGTTGCAAATTTAATCCCAGGCTGAGCAACTTAATCGGACCCTGTCTCAAAGTAAAATAATAAACGGACTGAGAATGTAGCTCAGTAAAGGGTTCAATCTCCAATACTAAAAAGGAGAAGAAAATAAAAGAAAGAAATGTACAATTTAAATCTGGGTTCTCAGCTGTGGGTATTGGTGCCTTCTAGGGCACATTGCCAGTGTCTGGCAACTTACAGCTGTCATAGTGGGGAGGGAACAGTGTTGCTGGCATTTAGTAGAGACCACAGATGATACTGAACATTGTGCAATGCACAAAAAGAGCACCTTTGTTGAGAAAACCCCCTTTAAATTTATAAACCATTATTTTAATGCTTATTTCAGAAGCAGGAAGAACAATTCTGTATTAGAAGCACCAAAGGTCTGAAAAAGATAAAATTCTGTGTGATTTCACATGATCTTCCTTCTGTAACCCTGCTATTTAAAGGGTGGTCTGTAGCATCACTGTCTTGGGAACTTAGTAGAACTGAAGATTCTTGGACCTCCCCCCATTCTAAGCTTCTTTAATCAAACTAAACATCTTGACAAGATCTTCCTCGACTTCTATATCCTTGATGATTTAAAAAGTTATAGTCTGAATGACACTGCCCTTCATTCGGTTTTCACCCCTAGCTGAAGTTCTTTTCCAATTGAAAAGTAAACATTTTAAAGTAATATTTCTCAGTGAGACATTTACATCAGAAATATCTGTGGGGACTCATTAGTCTCTTGGTGGTCCCCAGAAGAAAGCAGCAAAATGGTGAGAGGATTTAGAAAATAAGGGGCTAGGGAGATAGCCCTGAGGCTTAATCACCTACCTGGCAAGTGCAGGGTCCCAAATTGGATCCCCCACTCCATATGCTGTACCAACCCCAAAAGCCCAGTGCACCATCATGGGTGCACTGCACTGGCCACAACCAGGCATGGAGACACATGTCTGTAATCCTAGAACTTAGGAGGTTGAGACAGGAGGATCGCTGTGAGCACAAGTCCAGCCTTAACCATATAGCAAGACCCTGTCTCAAAAAAATAAGAAAAAAGAGACAAGAGATAATAACTTAGGTCAGGTGGTAGTTTCTCTGATTGCCCAAGGACAATAAAAGTTTTCTTTTTAAATTAAGGGTAATAAATGAAAAAAAAGACACAAGGAAAAACAATATCACAGGACTATCCTGCTACAATGCTGTATATGGTAGATTTCTAAATTTCTGTGTAAAAATACATGTTTATTCCTATTTTTAAATTCTTTTTCTTCATATTCTGTAGGGATGAAAAGTTTAACATATCAATACTTGATGGAAATTCCTGTTCTATGTTATGCCTAAGATGACTGATACTTAGACAGATAGTTAGGGTAAACTGAAATATATATGTTGCAGGGTGATAATAAGCTTCTTTTCTGGAGGGGTAACAACCTAAGTTTGCAGATCAAAAATTAGAGAAAAGGAAGGGTTGCAAGGTCAGCCAACATTTTGGCCCTAGCCTTTCAAGGTCAGTGAAGACTCAGGACATAGGAGAACCTGTACTGTAACATCCTGTAACTCAGTTGTGCCCTAAATTTTCTGGTCAAGGAGATTATGGGACCACAGAGGAAAGTGATTGATGATGTATAGTGTGCCTGGGGAGAGTCACATGGAGAGAAAACATTTTCTCAGGCTTTCACAGAGAGCAAATTGGTCAAGCAATGGCTGTGACTCATACATGGCTGACACTGACAAAGGATCTACAAAGTGTGGTTCAGGTTTACAGTATAAATCAATCCTGAGGGTACATGCCTGACCTTATCAAATACAAAAGTTACCATTTCTTATTGTATAAGTCTTGCTTTATCTTGGTTTTAACCATCGAGCAGAAAAGTATAAAAATGAGGTACATAAGTAAATCCATATTAATATGCTGAGATGTAAAAGGCTCAAGTCAACAACTTCTATGGATAACCCACTACTATTGTGGACTGCTGGACTGTGTTAGGTTGTTTTGCTGAATTCACGCACCTACAGTATTTAGATGCCAATGGAATACCCATCTCTGACAGGACTGAACAAAAAAGAGGATAAAAAAGGAAGGACTATATACAGCTACTTTTGCTTAATTCAACGAGTAGAAAGATTTGTACTAACAGCATTTGGCCAGAATATCCTGTGTGCTAAGAAGATAACAATGTGCAATGTATTAATTATTGAAAATGTCCTATTAATCAGTAAAAAAACAAAACAAAAAAAACATGCATTAGCAACTTTACAAAAGCAGGTTTCATAGTATTTAATTATATATGAATAAATATTTAAAAATTTAAACAAAAAAAAAGAAACTGTGTCCTTGTCTTGCCGCTCTCACACATAAGACCAATTTCCAGTTTCAGCAGCTCCAAACAGTATCTAAAAAATGGAAGTAGGCTTCTTATCTCCTAATCTTAATGAAATGTGGAAACTCCTGAAGATTCTAATAGATACATAACCTAAGAAGTACTTCTGTCTGGAAAGGCATGTAGATTTCCTTAGTCCAAAGACTCAGTTTTGTTTTGGTTTTTGGCATAACCGGAGACTGAACTCAGGCCTTTGTGCTTGCCAGGCAAGCACTTATTCTATTGAGCTATCTCCTGAGCCTTGAGACTCAGTTTTTTTTTTTTCTGTATTTCCATCCAATATTTATTTCTACAGCATGACAGCAGTTGAAAATACCAACTTTTTCCTAAATACAGAAAAAATATCAACTTTTGTGGTACGTTAAAACTCCAAATAAAATTTGTCAATATTTGCTTATTTTCATGTCAAAATGTGTCCCACTTTTACTTCCCAGCATTTTTTTTTAATTTTTGTTTTATTGAAGTACAAATATCAATGAGACAGTTTTAAGATACCTTGACAAGATGGATTTGATAAATTAATACATTGCAAACTGTTTTCATAATGTTTTGGTATCATAGAAGGTGCATACATGATATTATACTTACAGACATTATAGCATATGTCTCTTATTAGTAAAGAGAGTGTAGCAGTTTGCACATCTTATTTTTTATACCTAAATTACATCAAAGATTCAATAATTAATACTTTCTACCTTGTCATTTTCCTAGTGGTTGTCCATAGTACTAGAAGCAAGTCTTGCCTCTCATAGAATTATGTAGAAGCACAGCGTTATCTATCCCAACTGTACTGTCCATACACACACATCATGATTCTTCCTTTCTATACCCCTTCCTTTGTCTACACCTGTCAGAGATGGGCACTCCATTGTCATTCAACTAACTTAGGTGCTTGAACTCGACAACACAATCCAACACGGTCCAGCATTCCACAACAATAGTGAATTATCCGAAGAAGTTGTCAACCATAGCCATTTACAGCTCAACTTAATATTATGGCCTCGCGATGTATACTTCATTTATATACTTTTCTGCTGGATGGTTAAGACCTAGATAGAGCAAGACTTACATACCAACACATGTACTTTATGTTTCTTATGAGGTCAGTGAAGTCCCCTCAGGGTTTATCTTGTAGTCCTGTACCTTATTCTGTAGATCCTTTGTCTGTGTCATCCATGTGGATGAGAGACTCAGTTTTTTAATTGAGTTGTTTGATCAACCTGCAAATGTTGGTGGCAGAGATCTTTTGTATACCAAAGGTAATAGAAAATCCCCTAAAAGATTTGAGTTTATATATTTCAGATCTGTAATTATATTTAATTAGTCATTAAATTGTGTATTCAGCCTTCTTCTGGCTTAAACACAAGGACCTTTTTCAGGGATAAAAGACTTAAGTTTTTGTTGTTATTAGTTTGGTTTGTTAAGACAGGGTCCCCATATGTAGTTTAGACTGGCCTTTGATCTCACTGGACTAGAACTCCCACCATATCTGGCCTAAAATTTTAAAATTTAAAGAACGGGAGAAGGGTTTGTAATGAAGCACTGAGGTTTTTTTTTTTTTCAATTTAAAAGTACGTTTTAAAAAAGTAATTTATGAAATAACATAATATTTTAGTATAATCAGTTCTAAAACCTACTTGTTTGTATTTAAGGATAACAAAGCTGATGTGATTCTAAAATACAATGCGGATGAAGCGAGAAGTCTAAAAGCATATGGCGAGCTTCCTGAGCATGGTAATGACTGAGTTAAATTAACTTGTCAGATGTGGTTAGGTAAAAGAATTTTTGTAGAAATGTGGGGATTTATTTATTATAGTATACTAGATACTATTCCAAAAAATTACTACATTTCTATTCCTGACAAATACACGTGAAGTAGAGAGTTATGGTTTCTAAGTCTTAGGCATCTGCATAATGCCAGACAAAGGAATTATTTTATTACAGTAATATTTTTAAATTCTTTCATGAAGGACCAAGCATGTGGTTCAGTGGTAGGCTGTTTGCCTGGCATGCATATGACCCTGGATTCAATCCCTTGTACCACAAAATATTTTTTAAAGATAATTCCTGCTGAATGCAGTGGCACATACCTGTAATCGCATACTCAAAAGTCTGAGGCAGAAAAATTCTAAGTTTGGCATGAGCCTGGACTATAATGTAACTCTTTGAACAATAATCAGGATTTATTTGTGTTAAAATGAGTTTTCAAGGGCTGGCAATATAGCTCAGTAGACTAAGCACTTGCTTAGGTAAGAGCAGGGGCTGGGGTTCGATCCCTGGCACTGCATACCATACTGACCCCATCTCGAGGTGTGCTGAGCTGATAATGGAGTCCCAGGACATGGTGATGCATGCCTGTAATCGCAGCGCTAGGGAGGTAGAAATCAAGAGGATCACTGAGTCCATGCTGCATAGTGAGACCCTGCATACAAAAAATAAGAACTTTAAAAAAAAAAGTGAGTTTTCAGAGACTGGGCATAGTGGCTCATACCTGTAATCCCAGTGCTTGGGAGGCTGAAAATAGAGTCACTACAAGTCCAATCTGTGTAAGTAGACCCTGTACTAAATACATCTGAAAAAGAAAAGTGAGTTTTCAATCAATTTTATCCTTGTATCCGTAGTGACCCACAGTTTTTAAAACTAATATTCTTTGTTTTCCCCCTTTTAAATACAAAAGCAATGCATTCTTTTTGTTAATGTATTAAGTACAGAGTTTCACTGCACAGACTGGACTTATAGTGATCCTCCTGTTTTTCAACCTCCCAAGCACTGGGATTTCAGGCTTTCGCCACTACGCCAGGTCTCAATCACTTTCTCAGCGCGCCCCCTGCATCTGCCTAAGTGGGCATGTTAATCTGCTGCCTGGCCCTATCAATGCATTCTTACTTAATAAAAACAACTTAAATATCTGGAAAGGGCTAACATATCCTAGTTCCTTTTTTATTGCATCGTTCTGATGTGTCTAAACCAGATATTATCTCAAGGAAATAAAGTGGGTCACATGTGTTCAGACCTTTTTATTTTTTTGAGACGGGGTCTCATTTATCTTGTTCAGAATGGCTTGAACTCTATAGTGCACATTGGCAGTCCCGCCCCAGCCTCCTAAGTGCTGGGATTATAGGCATGTGTCACCAGAGCTAGCTGCTTAGAACTATTTTTGAACCATGCCTAGAAGATATCATAACATAATTTTTTTCTAATTTTTACTGAGCTATCTCCCCAGCCCCCATAACTTTAGAACTAACATAAAAATTAGTATCAACCCTGGCTACAAATTAAAAATACTTATGTAAGCAACTAAAAAAATTAAACTTCATCTTAATAGAGCAGTGCCCATTGAAGAAATGGTGAATAATAATTTGCTGTGTGTAGTAGATTTGTTAGATGTAGGGTTTGGAAGGTATTTCTTAAAATGAAAACTGGTTAAATTATGAAGCTGGCTTGTGTGAATTTCCTTTTATACTTTAGTTCTTGTTCTCAAACCCACTTGTAGTGGGCAATTACTCCTTATAGTAACATTTTGATTATATATTTGTTGTGTTTCCAGCTAAGATCAATGAAACTGATACATTTGGTCCTGGAGATGATGATGAAATTCAGTTTGATGACATTGGAGATGATGATGAAGACATTGATGATGTGAGTAGATGCACCTTGATTTTCTGATTTTTGTTTGTAAGTTATCCATAGAGAAACCAGCCATTTCTCCATAGTTCTTTTAGTTCTGGGAATATGGAACACTTGAAAAAGCATGTTATGGGCTGGGGAGGTAGCTCAGTAGAATAAGCACTTGCCTTGTAAGTGCCAGTACCACAAAAAAAAAACATATTTTGAGACTTGTCCATCATTTAAATTCCTCAGTACTTAGAAGATGGCCAATCTCTTTATACTTTCAGATTTCTTACATTCTCCTTCATTATTTCTTCAGAACAAATCAGCATTTTTCTTGGCAATATGAATATCAGGTCCTCTAATGATAAGTTAAGGGTGTTTCGGTGTGAGGCTCTAGATAGCTCAGTGGTAGAATGTGCAGTGGTCCTGGGCTTGATTCCTAACACTGCAAAGAGAATGAAATGGAGTAGACATCTGAGAAATATAACATCAAAAGTACATGCCTTCTCAAGTGAGGCATTAGTATGTTTAAGAATAATCTTGTTTGAAACCAAGTTAATATTGAAGCACTGAAATTAGAACATGCATTGAAAATCTTATTAAAATGATGTGTCTGTTGAGTATACACTATTGGTAAGCTCCTGGTTGTGATACATTTATTTTGAGGAAAATGTATTGTTTTTCCTACTAAAGCAGTAGTGCCCATGAGAGTGCTCTTCTACTGTTAACTGTATTTCAGTGAAATTCAGGTTTTTGAATTTAGCAATTGATGTAACAAGTTACTCTTACTTGTGCACATGTAAGGCTATAATTTGTGTGTCTTGGTGCTGGGACACTTGAACCACCTGTAGTACATAAGTGACTGTCCCATCAAATGGCTTTTTGTTTTATTAGTATCATTGATTAAAGTGATTAGATCCATTTGTACCACCCGTGATACAAGCCAACCAATGGGACAGTCACGCATACACCACTGATAATTCAAGCTGGTAGAACTTGTTGAATCTGATTTGAGCCTTCTATGTAAAGTATAGCTCAGAAAACACGCATGTGTAAAAACCCCAAAGTAGTACTGTTTTGTTTATTCAAAGATATAATTTCAAAATATCTAGAGCAGTTGTTCCTGATCACAGATGTACAGTAGTATTACCAGAACTTTCCAGAGATACCCAGGTGAGTCTTTCTTAAGTCTGATTCAGGCAAAAACACCACATGCTTCTCAGGGTATTGAGTCAAAGGCACACATACACACATGGAACCTCAGGTCCCTTACATAAATGGTGTAGTGTTTGAAGCTGCCTGTGATGGTGCATGCCTGTAATCATACCAATCTGGTAGATGAAGCAGGAGGATCAGTAGAGAGACATTGTCTCAGTTGTAGAAAAGCTAAGCATTGTATGTTAATACCTCGATTCATGAATGCTTCTATTTGCAAAGAAATTCATTCTGTTCGCAAACTAAAGCATTTGACTTTTGCTTCCATTCACAAACTCCACATTGAGTGAAATGACCAAGGCCATCTTCTCCATGAAAATATGTATTTCAGTGTAAAATTTGAATTTAATCCCGATTACCACCAAGATAGTAATATTTAATCAAATAAATTTTTAAAATTAGAAAGGGCCTAGGGATGGAAGGAAAGAAGGAAAAAGTACTACACCAAACCTGTAGTACTTACACATACCACATACATATGCCCACATAGTTTAAGTTGCCTTTAGATAATACCTAATACCCTATAGATGCTAAATACAGAGTTAGGCTGTGTTGTTTGAGAAATAGGGGCAGGAAAAAAATATATACAGAATACAGACATTATTTCTGCAAGTATTTCCTGTGTATTGTTGAATCTGTGGAATTGAAGCCTGCAAACATTAGATTTATCTCATAGCCATCCCTAAATTTATCCTTAGTCTTAAATTTTGATGCATCTCCAAACACCATGGAGAATCTAAGTGCCAACCCCCAATGCATATGTACCTGTGACCTTTTAAGCATAGTACCATTTTTACAAACATATTCTTGGGTGTTTTTTTACATCTTTTTGAGACAAGGTCTCACTATGCAGTCCAGGCCAACTTTGAGCTCACTTTATAGCCCATGCTGGTCTCAAAATTGCAATGGTCCTCCTACCTCAGCCTCCTGAGTGCTGGAGTTACAGGCGTGAGCCACCCTACCCAGCTAAACATACTCATTTTAAAAGGGCTGGGGGTTTACTTTATTTGTAGAACATGTGCTTAGCATGCGTAGGTCCCTGAGTTCAGTCCTCAGCACTTTAAAAAATAAAAGAACACATAATTTGTAATGTATATCACTTTGAGATCTTCAGCCAAGAACATTCATGTGACTAAGCTGTTACTAGTAGTATATTAACCACTTTCTCATTACTGGGACTTAATGCCTGCCACCAACAAATTAAGAGGAAAGGTTTATTTGGGCTCTTGTTTTTAGGGGGTTTTGTCCAGGGCAGAAGCAGCATTGGGGAGGACCTGCCACAGAGGAAAGTGCTGTGGCACCTGAGAACCCTATTTCCTGGAGTCATTCTCCAGGTGGTTTGTAGGTGGCCTACCTGTATACTCCTATACTACATTAACTAGAAGTGATTTAGGACATATTTGTCAGGTTCTTAAACTAAAATACAAAATTTCCAATCACTAACACAAAAGAAGGGAAAGAAGTGCTAAACTTCATTAAGTGTATTCCCACCAGCTATGGTGACACATGCCTATAATAATAGAAATTAATCTCTAATAACACACACTTCAGGAGGATAGCAATTTTCAAGCCAGCCTGGGCATCTAAGTGAAACTTTTCACTTAAAAAAATAAAAAGGGCTGGGGTATAGCTCATTAGTGGTAGGGTGCTTGCCTAGTATGTGCGCGACCCTGTGTTCAATACTCACTACTGCAAAAAACAAATGGTTTATAACATGCAGCATTATACAGGACATAAAGAACACTGCCAGCATCCCAGAATTGAGTAATATCTGTTTTCCAGATGGCCTAATGCAGTGAAAGTTTCACTTATATATAGTACCTTGGAAATATTCTTTTTTTTTTTTTTTTAACTTGACGTTCTGTTCCTTTTCAGATCTAAATTGAACCCAACGTTTTACATTTCCAGTTTTTTGGAAGATTGTCCTACAATTTGGATTTTGGCCATAACCCTCCAAGAAGTTTTCATTAGCATGATTGTAATTTATTAAGGCAGTTCGATTTGGTTCTAAGGTATTTGTTTCTGTAAAATCTGTTACTAATGAATAACCTTAAGTGAAATGTTAAGCCCATTTTATTCTATTGATACAATGGAGCTTATGGATAGACGACCCTGTGTATTTCAAAAATTAATTCATTACTGTCTTTCCTGCTTTGACCACTTCCAGTAAGTAAATGAACATTTTGAATAAACCACTTGCCTTGTATTCATTATATATTGAATAACCCCTAACTTTTGACTAGCCTATTGACTACACAGAATCTTTATCTATATTCTTGTTACCTAGATGTTCCCTCAAAATTTTGATATGATTTACAAATTGATATGATATCTGCATTTGGATTTAAAAAGATTTGTTTTCCATACTTAGTAACATGGCCATTTTTATGCTAATTTTGATATCATTACATTGTTCTTATGATTTTACTTTGCTATCATACATATGGACTGGAGAAGCATTTCCCAAGTGTTTTTTTAGAAACTGGGTTTTAATACCAACTTAGAATTTGTAAGGTTAGTTACACAAATTAAACACTAGGTGGCACCCTCTTAATAGTGGAAATACTGGTGTGACTGTTGAGGTTTTTTTTTTTTTTAATTACTGTGCATAAAAAATTTCCCAAATAAGATTTTTTTTGATCATATATATAGGATATTTTTACAGAACAAAAAGATTTGTTTCAAAATGTTACTTTCAGAAGTCATGCGTGTAGTTGGAATTGTGAATGCTTTATAAGCATTTAAGTACTGGGGTAAAGCTCTGGAAAGTCCCTAGGTTCAATCTTCAGTACAATACTAGGAGAAAAAATAAGCATCTCTAATTTTTGATGGAAGAGAGAGCTACCATGAGAAATACAATAAAATATTTGTGCTTCAGAGTATATTATATCTTTACTATGTTATAAGATTATATTATCTGGGCAAATTTGATTTGTGGTTTTTTTTTGCTTATATTGGGAATTTAGGTTTACCTTTATTTAATTTATCAGGTTTTCTAATAAAAGGAAGATAGGGCTAGGCTAGTCAAACCTCACTAGCTATATCATCATGTTATCTTGAAGCAGATCAATCTATCATAGCTTATGGAACTTTTACCATGTTGATCTCCAGAGAACTTTTCAGTGATGAAAAGTAATACACAGCAAATAAACACAATCATTTAAAATCCCACTTCAGCTAATTTTCTTTCCTAAGTATTCAAACTCTCAATTCAAAATATGAGGTACTATAAACATTATGACAGTGTATGTTTGTGATTCCTGTTTCTTATTCTATGGAATTTCTGTGCATTTACCTAGGTGGAATGCAGCTAAGACCAAGGGCTGGTTTTTAATAACTCAGAAGAAACCATCCTTGAACAACTTGGCAGTTGTCTTCCTCAGTAACCTAAACTTGGGGTATTTATGCTTGTATACCTAAAAGTGTTTATCTAAATTTAAAGTGTATATGGATCCTTACATGTGATTTTACAAAGAATGTTTAAACTCTACATATGTGCTACAGTTTTGTTAGGGATAATGCAACTCAAAAATAAGTTTTTCTGCTTATCCCCTCTGGCAAATATGGTTTAAGAGTTTTTAAAAAATGACTATGACCCCAATTCATGTACCTGCTGGTGGTATATATTTTTGTGTGTTGGTAATAACAGCCTAATCTAGTGCTATTTAAATCCTGGAAAGTCTAGAATCATAATAATTAAAATAGTTGAGGCACAGTTGTGGCTCATACACAGTGCTACTTTGAGAGGTTCTTTGACATGTATTTGATGTAAAAATTGTATAGCTTCACTGATTTGGTTATGTTTCAAGTAAGGAATGGAAGTGGTCCACAAGAAAACCTTTTTTGTTTAGTTGTTTAATTTTGTTATTGGGGGGGCTCCCAATAAACTGCTATATGCAATACTCAGAAAATAAAATATTTTACACCTAAGAATAATGCTTCTTGCTGCTAAGAAGTTATAATCATTACTACTAATCGATAGGATTAATTTTAATACAGTTTATTCTATTTCCAGTTAGAATATTAATTGTGTTATGTTACTAAAGTGGCTAAAAAACCAAACGAAGAATTTGTGTAAAAAGATTTGCCAAAATTTACTTGACTGTTGAATCTTTCTTGAACATCCACCTTTTAAAGTGACTTCTTAAGAAGTCTATAAACTATGCATGATGAAAATTTTTATATTTTAATGAAAAAATAGCCATTGGTTTTCTCATCATATCTATGGAATCATGGCTAAAAATAGCTGCTTAAAAACTATGACTTGTAATTTAACTTAATCTCATTTCTTACATAAATATTACACTATGATGTTGAAAAACATCTTCAGTAGGTATAAACTGCTGTCATTGTTGACTTCAGAGAAACTTGAGTAATCAAATAGATAAAAGCATGTTTTGACTAAAATACTTAGGTAGATTTCTACTTGATTTTTCTTTGTTTATAGATATAAGAACATCCAGTATTGACTGTGTCCTGACAGACAGAAGCATAAGAACAAACATGAGGCTCTTTGTGTTACCTGACATAAACAATTAAATGGATTTATTTTGGTTTAAGATATCTGGCTGGATGTAGTGGCACATGCCTCTAAATCCTAGCACTCTGAAAGTTGAGGCAGGAGGGTTACAGTAGGATCACAGGAAGATCTTTGTAAGTTCAAGACAAGCCTGGGTTACAAAGTGAGCCAGAGGCCAGCCTGAACTGCATAGGGAGACCCTGTCTCAAAAAGACCAAAACAAACAAACAAACAAAAAAAAACAACACTCCCAACCCAGATGTTTATATTGCTCAGCACATGTAAGCTTCATTTATATCCTTGGGAATACCCACAAATCTCAGACTACTTTGTGTCTTTGTTTTATCTTAAACCAGTCCTCCCTTTTCATTTCAGTTTTGAGATGAAGTCTTGCTAAGTTGCCAGAGCTAGGTTCAAACTTGCAGTCCTGCCTTAGCCTCTCAGTGCAGCCACTGAGTTTTTTTTATCCTTGCTGTTCTTTCCTATTCAGGAAAGAAGAGCTAAATTAAGTCTTAGTACAGGTGTGGAAAAAGCACTAGACTCTCAGGTAGAAAATGAACTGAGTGATTTGGAGAGTGGATTGGACTTTGCTCCCATCCCCAATAAGACTGTGCTAGAAAGGGAAAGGCAGAGACCCCTGGGGTCCAGTGTCCTGTACCACAACCCCACTCTGCCCTCTCCTGTGGGTAACCACAAGTGCTTTCTCTAGCTTGTCTCAGATTCAGGCTCTGAGCCTATAAGATGTGGATGATCAGAAGGGTACCTGCCTCACAGTATTGTTGGATTAATAATGTAAATGTCTGTATATGTGATGCACAGAACAGTGTCTTCCTCTTTTTCAGTTCGACGTTGAGGACTGTGTAAAATGCATGTCTTCTGTATTCTCTATTTACCATATCTTTTGCTTGTAGTTTTCCTATAATAGAAGGAACATGTAGAATATATATTTGTATATTCATGTGGACACAAAATAATTGCTTCCAACCTTATTTAAAAATTTAGTGTAAGACTTAAGAAGTCGCAAAGTTGCTTGAAGATATTTTATAGAATACCAACTGCTATATTTCTTTATAGAAAGTTTATAGTTACTAGTGTTGATGGCTATGGAAATATTTCATTTTTAAGTTTTAATGAACCATTTTACTACAGGTTCGTGATGACTAATTAGTAGTGACTGGTTTAGAGGTTTCTTTTCTCACCATGTGTAATACTGTAAAGAAATCAGATGCAAACTACTGCAATTAGAAAATAAAATATAAATCAGCTTTGAACAATGTATACAATTGATTCTTTTCAAACTGTTTATAACATTTTAATTAAATTTTCATGGTAATTTTCTGAAACTTTGATTTTTAAAGTATTAAGAGATGTTTTCCATTTTTTATATTTGTTTTTGACTCTCTGAACTGAATGAATTGATTTAATCACATTCCAGGCATGGGATTACATTTATCAGCAAACAAATGTGTTGCAAATCTGTGCTGAACACATGTTCTAAAAGTAACTCAGTTGTCCAGAATAATCTCAGATTGCCAAAGTCACGTTCAACAGAGCTGTTTTTGTACTATACAAAGACCTATAAGTGTGAATACATTTCTGGCCAACTTGCCCACTCTCAAAAGGCTAATCTTGAGAGGGCATGGTGGCACATGCCTGTAACCTCAGCTCTTGGGATGCTGTAAACAGGTGGATTACAATGAGTCCGACCTAGTGGTGAGACCCTGAATATCCTGTAGACCCTTCTCTAAAATACAAAAATAAAATATAAAAGGATAATCTTTGGCCAGGATGTAGCTCAGTAGCACAGCGGTTACCTGACAAGCGCAAGGCCCTGAGTTCAATTCCTGGTACCTAAATAAATAAGAAGCTAGTTCCCATCATGTCTTGTTTAGTTTACAGTTTGATAGTGCTAGATCAAAAACTAGGTAGATCAGGTCACATTGCTAATTACTGTCAGATACAGAATTAGTTGGATTTTTTGGATTATAAATATTACGTATTTATGATTTGTGTGTTTTCAGACAGGATCTTGCTATGTTGTTAAGGCTGGCCTTAAATTCACTATATATCCTAGGCTGGCCTCAAAATCGCAATGATCTTCCTGCCTCAGCCTCCTGATTAGTTATTAGAATTCTATACATACAGCAGCACACCTGGCTCATGTTTGTGGTTTTAAACATCTTTTGGTCCAGGGCCTTGCATGTGGTAGGCAAATTCTGCTACTAGCTACATCCCCAGCCTTGGAATTTTTTGAGTTTAGTAAATGTCTGTGAGAATACTGAGGAAAAAGCTAAATTCAGTTTTTTCTCTGCTGTCAATCAACATGGATTTTTGTGATCAAATAATTGGATTTTTTCCTCACATACTAAACAAGCAGTCACTTCTATGGAAGGCTGTCACTGATTGTCCTGTACAATTTAGTTCTGGTAGTAACTGAAGATAGCTCAGTCTCCAAGGCTGTAACCCATAACACAACCTCAGATGCTGATCTCCAGCTCCAAGTTGTTATCTGTGCTTCTGACCTACAGTTTCAAGGTTTTCACAACCCCGTCTTGGGATTGATTAGTTTTTAGAGAATATGGAAGGATACTGATGAATGGCTAGATCAAGAGAGAAATGGGGAAGGGACACAGAACTACCGTTCCCATAGGAGCTCCTCACATGCTTGGGTATTCTAGAGTTCTGAATCCTGTCCTTGAGCCAGAGTATGCTTCATATGCTTTGACTGGAACACCGTATTGCAACACATCAAATACAAAAGTAGATCTACGACTATGTTCTGCTAAGCCAAAGAGATTTGCAAACATTTGAATGCCATCTCAAATTTGGGTTATTCTCACTTTTCCTTAGAAGTATGCATAACATTGAGTTTATAATTAATACACAGTTTTAGATTTATGTATAGTCATTCATTGAAAGCCCCGCCCTAAATAGGGGATTAGTGGGAGGGTGAGGCTAAGAGATTGATGAGGTTGAAATGATCAAAGTATGTTATATACACATGAATGCCAAAAGGAAGTCCATCAACCTGTATAACCAATATTTACTGACACCAACCATATACACTTACAAAGTTTTAGAAAACATGCATAATCACTAGTGACAGAACTAGCTCACAAATAGGCTCATCACTTGAAGCAAAGTTTAACATTTTTCGCCTGTGATGCATTTGCACTTTCAAGGAAAATTAGGATACAGGAACTGAAATTACCACTTTCCAAAAAAATTCTCGATTCTTAAGTACAAATTAGTAATTAATAGACTTCCTTTAAAGGACCAAATAGTAACTGTTTTAGGCTTTGTAGGTCATGTGGTCTCTTAACAACTATCACCATGCACTAAGTTAATGCCATTATAGCACAAAACAAGTACATTTTTTAACTTTTGGTGGAACTGGGGATTGAACTCAGGCCCTTGTGCTTGCCAGAGAACTGCTTATTCCACCGAGCCATCTCCCTGGCCCCTGAAACAAGTGGATTTTAAGATACTTATTTTACTCATCAACTGCATTTTCATTAATATTGTAACTTCCTTTTTGTGTGATAAAACATCACAAACAATAGATTCAGAGATATAAAAGAAGTAATTCATTTTTTCCAAAATATGTCATTTCCTGAGTTCCTTGTCTTTATAGTTACACTTTATTTTTTAATTTTTTTGTCTTTTTGAGACATTCTCACTATGCAATTCAGGCTGGCCTTAAGCTCACTTTGTAGCTCAGGCTGGTCTCGAACTCACAACAATCCTCCTGCCTCAGCCTCCTAAGTGCTGGGATTATAGGCATGTGCCACCACGCCTGGCTTTATATTTACACTTTAAAACAAGACTTTATAATATATTCTCATTTCAGTGATGGGAGGTAGAATTTCAAAATAAATCTTGCTCTTATTTTATAATATGCATTAATCTTTTGAAAAGAGTTTAATCTTATAATTTGCATAATAATGAATTATTTGAATTTATTATGCAAATAACAATAAAATTAAAATAACCATAAAATGGTTATAAAATAGAAGAAAATAAAGCATCTACTTATGTTTTGGTAATTTAATAGCACTGAAATATACTTACAAAGATTCTGGGCAATCTTTGAATCCAGAAACTTAAGTTCTTTAATTTTTTTCTTAATAAATTTCTTCTCTTCAAAAAGAAATAAAAAGATACTCACCTTGTGAGTATAGATATTTAGGAAATTAATGGGGGAAAGCCAAGAAATTATTCATTTAGAAAAAAATATGTTGTGGTCCTAGAAGGCCTGACACTGTTATTAAAAATGTAATCTCATCTCAATCTGAGTTTAATTTCAATTAATATTAGGATTTGAGGATGGGAGAATTAGAAAACATTATAAAATAGATTAATATGGGCATTAATAATATCTCAGCCCAATCTTTAAAAGTATTCCAGCCTGAGAATGTAGCTCACTGACAGGACATGTCCTTGCATGCACAAGGCCCTAAGGTCAATCTTTAGCACCATACATACAGAAAATGAGAAGCTTGAACTCCAGATAGTAAGTCACACCCTAAGTCAGTACAAAGTGCAGAAACTAGCAAGATTAGGTCAGAAGTAAGTCTTTGTGTAATTGAATTTCATATATGATAAACAGCTTTAAAAACCATTGAGGGTAAGATAAATAGGGTGCTGAGAAAACTAGAGAAAAGTGAATCTGAATAGCTCACAGTATTCCATACATTGTTTTTTTACCCTTTTGATTTTGTTTCTTTTGCTGTCCAGAAGCTTTTCAATGTGAATTGTTTTTTAGGCTTTCACTGTTGTTAGTTTTTTTTTGCCCCTTTGAGGTTATTTCTGTGTCTTCTCCATTTTTGTACTTTGGTGCCACTATCATGCCTTCTTTTTGTATTTAAGACAGGGTTACAGTGTTGCCCTATAACCCTGTCCTAAATAGATCAGACTATTAGTGATCCTCCTGTTTATAGCCTCCCAAGTGCTGGGATTACATGCATGTGCCACCACGCCCAGTCTCCATGGCTGTCTCCGCGCTCCCGGGGGTGGGACCAGCACTGCACACCAGGGATCAAACCCGATCCTGCATCTGCCTAAGCAGGCGCTTTAATCTGTTGAGCTATTTGGCATCATGCCATTTTTGTTGCTATAGCTTCATAATATTTGAATTCCAAACGTGATACCTCCCACTTTCCTCAGGATTTCTTTGACTATTCTGTTTGTTTTACTTCCATATAAAATTTTTTATGGGGGGCTGGGGAGATGGCTCAGTAGAATAAGCACTTGCCTGGCGAGTTCAAGGCCTGAGTTCAATCCCCAGTTCCACCAAAAAAAAATAATTTTTTTAAAATGTATTTGGCACAGGGTCTCATTGAATAGCTCGGACTCCTAGTGATTCTCCTGTTCTCAGTCTCTCAAGTACTTGGGATTATAGGCACGTGCCACCATGCCCAGTCTCAGTCACCTTCTCAGCAGGCCCTGGGGAGGGGCTGGCACAGCACACTGGGGATTAAATCCCAGCCGCTATGCTTTGCCTAAACAGATGCTTTAGTCCACTGAGCTATCTGGCCAGCCCCATATAAATTTTAGGACTTTTTTCTAGTCATGAGAAGGATGCTGACATTTTAACAGGTATTGCAATAAATCTAAATACTGCTTTAGGTGATGTGGCCATTTTACTATTCCAGGAACAGGGGATGTCTATTTTCTAATTGCCCTCTTCAATCTCTTCAGAGTTACAATTTTGATTATAGAGCTTTTCCCCCTCATTTGGCTAACTGAAAGTTGATTTCATTTGACCTAATTATACCTCTCTTGGGTTATATTCCCCAAAGAATTAGACATCATTCTACAGTGATCTATGTGTACCAGCATGTTTGTAAACAGCACAATAACAAAGTTCTGGAAATAGGTTAGATGTTAATGAACAGAAGAAAGGATAAAGAAGATGTGTATGTATATTCAGTGGAATATTATTTAGTCACGAAGAATGAAATGATTTGTAGGAAAATTAGTGGATTTTGAGGCCATCATGTTAAGTGAAATAAATCAGTCACAGTTACATATCACATGGTTCCTCTTAAATGAAAACTCCAAAAATGCAAATTAATGAGTAAAGAAGATGGTACGAAGTGGAGTTAGACTTTAGGGAAGAGAAAGAGGATCAGAGGAAAGAGAGAAGTGAAATAATGCTCAAAATGATCAAGAAATTTAGTAAATTCTATATCTCAAACATACACTAATAATGTTTTGAAAGGAAAGTTATAACAGTCCCTATGTTCTTAATAACTTTACTCAATTGTACAGCTCCAGGTACTGGCCCTGACTTGCCTGCTTCTCTGCTCAGTTTTGTCTCTTAATTCCCTCTTGTTTTCTCAGCACACTTGTGTCCTGCTCCAGGCACATTTTGGTTTGTCCGGAAGACATCACGGAAATACTTTTGTCCCACAACAGGATTATCCAATCTTCTGAGTCCCAGGTGCCAATTTCTGAGGGCTTCAGCCCCCTCCATCTTTTAAATTGAAACATAATTTACACACCGTGAAATTCATTTGTTTAATACAAATGTTTTAGTATACCTACAGTTGTGTTCTACCATAGTTCTAGAACATTTCCATCATCCCGCAAAGAAATTTGTACCCAATGCTCAACTTCATTTGGTGGTGGGGAGAGTGTGCCAAGGGTCAATCCCAGGAGTCTCCCACTGAGTACATTCTCAGCCCATTTTATTTTTTATTTAATGTAATTTTTTACAGTACTGGGGATTGAACTCAGGGTCTTCTCTATAAACTACGTTCCAAACCCTTTTTATTTTTTTAAATTTTGAGACAAGAGCCTGCTAAATTCTTAAGTTGCCCTGCCCGGACTCAAATTTGTGATCCTCCTGCCTCAGCCTTCCTAGTAGCTAGGAATACAGCCATGTATCAGCATACCTGGCTTCAAATTCTTAATCATGTATTTCTTATTTCTCCCAGGATGAGAATAAAAACCTCTACACTAGCAGCCTTCAAGGAGGCTGAGTCAAAAGAAGAAAGCTCAAGCTCAACAGATAATAGTGGAGCAGGACTGCTGGGAATTTGAGGTCATGTTGGGCTATTATATAGTGAGTTTGGGCTGGACTGAAGTGCATGAAGAGACTCAATTTTTTTTTTCAAGACCAGCCTGGGCTAAAAGCTTAGGGAGACTGTTTCAACAATAAATAATAAAAATGGCTAGCACTATACCTCACTGTGTCAGTGTGAAGGCTTTGAGCTCTACACGGTAGTCAAAGCAAAATAAATCGTCCAACCTGCAGCCTAGAGTTAATCACTTGACAGACGGTAAACACCTGCAGAGATGGAGTAGCCAGACAAAGATGGCTTCTTCGTGGCCAGCCAGAGAGCTCAGCTGACTAAAGCGCTGCAGGCACAGCGCCCGGTGTTCGATCCCAAGCGGGCGGTGCCGGCCTCGCCCCCCGGAGCGTGTTAAAATGGCGACTGAGACTGGGCATGGTGGTGCGGGCCTGTAATCTCAGCGCTTGGGAGGCTGAAAACAGGATCACTATGAATCCCAACTGTAGTGAAACCCTGTAAACCTTGTACTAAATACATTTATTTATTTATTTATTTACTTATTTATTGGTGGAACCAGGGATTGAACTCAGGCCCTTGCGCTTGCCAGGGAAGCACTTATTCCACGGAAGCACTTATTCCACGGAGCGATACCCCACCCAACCCCCCTCATTTAAAAAAAATGGCTTCTTCGGTACGATTGGTTGGTATTCTGTGGTGCTGGAGATCAAACAAAAGGTCTCACACAAGTTAGGAAAGCACCGCTGAACTACACCTCTAGCTCCTTCAATGTTTCTGAAGAAAATAAATTTCGTGGCAGGGATGTGTGTGTGGAAGCTCCTCTCGCCTTCCTGAAACGTACTTCCAAGGCAACAAGTTTAGCAATTTCTTGTGTACGCCTTCTCAGAGAAGTGTGCTTCCGAAAGATTTTTGAAATGTGCGTCACACCCCGCCTTTCCTCTAATAGCGACCCCAACTGCCTATCGAGTCTTCCCTGACATGCCTCCGTGGGGTGAGGGCCACATGAGCTGGTGGGCGTTTCACTTACTATGTCCTGCTCAAGAACAGGAGCCCGTGTTTGGAGGATGTGTCCTGTGGTGCCTACATGCGCAGCAGTGCTTGAGGAAGTGGTAAGCAGAGTGGCAGCACTTTGTATATAGACGTGCAAGCTGTGTATGTGTTTGATTTGGATGAGTATGTGTATGTGCACTGTTTACACAGGGTGTTTGTGCACGCTGTACAGCAACCTACATTTATACATGTTTTTGGTGCACAGGATGCGTGTGCACACTGCGAGGTAAACACTGTTCAAACAAACTACTCCTGTGCGTTCAGATCTAGTTTGTGTGTACTAAGTACGGTGAGCCGTAAGGGCCCGCGGGTGCCTTTTGGGACGACTGTTGGGCATAGTGCACGTGCACGCTGCGTGAGAACCGTAGGGCCCATAGCACGTGCACACTCCGCGCATGCGCGCACGCGCGTTTTTGCGCGTTTTTTTATGAACGCTGATGCGCATACGGCTGCGCGAGGGTCTCGTGCGGCGTCGCCCGCCAGAGGAAGAGGTACGCGTGTGCTTTTAGAACGCGTGCGCGTGCGGGCGTCTGAGAATCCTGTGTGGCGCCGCGGGCTGAGCAGTTCGCTTGTGAGGCTAGCGTATCCTGATGGAGCGCCGCGGCAGTTTCGGGTCTGGCACTCGGGCTGAGGGGACTTCGAGGGGCACTGTGTTTCCCGGGAAGACAGCTGAGTCGAGCACAGCGCGGACCTTGCCAGCCAGCCACCGTCCTTCAGGTAGGGCCTTCGGAGTTCGCCGGTGGAGCCGGCGTTAAGGAGCCCCGGAGTGGGGGGCGGGGCGGGGGGACCGTGAAAGGCGTTAGTTGAGAAGCAGTGGGGGTGGGGACGCGGAGTACGATAAAAGCCCCTTGCCGGCCTGAGTTTGTCTATGTGCGGGATCCCTCCAGGTTGCGCTCCTCTCTCTTCAGGTGACTAGGACCCCTTCCAGTATGGACCCCTGGGAATGGTTACCTCAGAGGGTGGCTGTGGGTGCGTAGGAGGTGTGTTTGGGATGAAGGTAGCCGGGCCTACATTTGGTGTCCAAAGGCGTTCAGGGATGCTAGTAGCAATCCTCAAGAAAGAGCCCGTATGGGGGACATTGAGGTGGCCCAACTGTTCTCCTTGGCCTGCTAAACCGCCTTCTTTGCGTCCCGGAAAACGCACCACCGATAGCTGCAGCCCACGCCAAAATTGGCCCAGCTTTTCGCTTTTCGTGTCCGCGGAGGACAAAATCAGTGGGCGACATGACAGGGATGGAGCAGGGACAGAGGGAGTGGCTTGGGCTAGGTGTCCCCTGCCACCCACATGCTCTCTGAAGTCTAGGATAATAGGCTGCCAGGTATCTGGCCAGGTCAAGGCCCCTTCACGAATGAGGCAGCACAGCGAATGAGGCAGATATTGCTGAGAGCCTTGGAGAGCTGGCCCCATACTGGCCACCGCAGCCGGGTCTTGTGAGGACATTCAGCAGAATTTGATAAGCAGGTAGTGAGTCTTCTGGCGCTTATTTTCTGTCAAGTATTTGCAGGTAGTGTGGGGTGTAAGCAACTTGGAAACCAATTTCGTGCTATTTTTACTGGAAACACCATTTATTTATTTCAATATGAACTATTTTAAAACTTTTTTTTTTTTTACTATAGTCCAGGAAGCATACAAAAACAGCAAATTTTTGTATGATTTGCTGAATTATCACATAGCTAAGATAGAAGTGTTTTATATAAGGTATATCAAGAAAAGAAAAAAAAAGTGACTTTTTTTTCATTTAAAACATGATTTTCAGGGCTAGGGAGATGGCACAGTGGAATAAGCGCTTGCCTGGCAAGTGCAAGGGCCTGAGTTCAATCCCCCATTCTGCCAAAAACACCATAATAATAATATGGTTTTCATTGGAGTAAGAGGCAGTGGTTTCTGATTGGCCCTTTTGTTAGGGGATGACCTAAATCATTTTCGGTTTGTGATTTTATCATTTTTACTAAAGGCAAAGCTTAATAGATATCACAGAATAATGATATAGATTAATATCTTTTAAACCTGTGTTTCTGTATTTCTCCTTTTTGCTTGAGAAACTCAAGCTGCATCTATTAGGGAAGAGCCCAGAACCCAACCATCAGACCTCATCCTCTTCCTGGCAAAGGGAATCTTGTAAAACAGAACACTAAAAAGGGGACGTTATTTAAGTTTGTATGTTTACTTGTTTGAGAATTTAAATACTGGTTTATTTTGGTGTTTTGTTGTACTAATCAGAGAGTCATATAGTGCTATATGGTTGTACCTTCATTTTATCTGGGGATTTTAATTTATCTGAAGGAACTTAAGTAGAAGTTAACTTATTTCTTTCCGTTTTTTGAGAAATGAGAGCCTTGCCTCATCCTTTTGGGTAGCTAGAATTACAGTCATGTGCATCTGTGAACAGCTAAGGGGTAGGAGAGTAATAAATTGTGTTTGAAAATTTTAGTGTAGAATCTTTTTTTTTTTTTTTTTTTTTTTTGGTGGAACCTGGGATTGAACTCAGGCTCTTGCGCTTGCCAGGGAAATACTTATTCTACTGAGCCATCTCCGCAGCCCCAGAATCATTTCATGTACGCTGCCGCAATTAAAATTAGGGTAAAGCTCTTTTCTTCATTTGAAATGGGAGATAAACTAGACTTGTTTGTACACACCTCTAATCCCAACACTCTGGGAGGTTTAGGCAGGAGGGATTACAAATCTCAGCTCATACTTGGCAATTTAGTGAGACCCTGTTTCAAAATTTCAGTTTACAAAACAAAAAGCATTATGGATATAGCTCAATATGCAGGCCCTGTTACCTCAAAAAAGAAAAAGTTCAAAGTAGTGAAGGACCTGTTATGTGAAAGTATTGTTTTACAGTACTAAAGATTGAACCCAGGACCTTCATGTTGAGCTACAGACCCAGCCCTTTTTACTTTTTATTTAATTTATTTATTTTTGCAAAACTGGGGATTGAACTCAGGACCTTGTACTTGCCAGGCAAGTACTTATTCTACTGAGATATCTCCCCGACCTATGCATTTTATTTTAAGGGAGGATCTAAGTTGCTAAGTTATCCAGGCTGAACTCAAACTTATCTCGCTGCTTCATTCCCCCAGAATTGTGTGAAAATTTAAATATTAAAGATCGATATGGTAAATTGAAATGATCAATTTAGTTGTCAGGTGGTAGCATGATTTGTACTTTTGGGATTGGATTTTCTAAGTCTTAGAAAATGTCATCCTGAGAAAAATGTTGGTTCTTGAGATTTTATTGTGATCTATCCTGTATACTGATAATTTTGCCCAAGATCTTACCATGTGGAATTCATTCCTAAGCTTGTGGTGGCTGCTGTAGGAGCTGCAAAAGGCCTGAGATATTTAAGTGCTCTCAGTTTGGCACAGTTCGGGGATACAAGTGGATGAATGGTTTTTCCTAAGAGATGCTATAGGAATCAGAAAGGGAATATTTTTGGTTGTTTCCTCTGGCCATATTGATTCCCCCTGTTCATTCCCATTATTCATCAGTAATGTTGCTTTTCTTTTATTTTTACTTACCTCCAGGTTAGAAATTATCAAATGTACTGTTCTTTTTAGTGCTTGTGTTAAGTGTACAGTATAACTAATGAGGGGTACCTATTGTTTCTATCTGCTTAAATATCGTTAGCCAGAAGGTAGGATCCCAAGATCTCAATTGTTATGTCAGACTGCATCACTGTCATATAGGTCCTTTGCTCCTCCAGGCCTGAAATGCCCTCTCCTTTTCCCTTCAGAGATTCACTTTCTCTGGACCCTTTCAGTCAGAATTAATGTACAGTACTTTCCTCCTATCTGTGCCTGTAGTACCTCCAGTAAAACACTTTTTCTGCTTGTGTTATTTACGTTAACATTCTGATTCCCCTAGGTATTTGTTCAGTAAATGCCATGGTATGTGGGAGTCTTTGCTTGTAGGTATAGTGCTAATAGAGGAATAGATTGAAATTTAGACTACCTAGGTGTGAATACCAGCAGTGTCCTTCCTTCTGTATAACTTTGGGAAGTTATTTGACCTGAGTTTCAGTTTTCTCACTTTTAATATGGGCTGAAGAGCAACACTGGGAGATGGAGCACTCTTTTGAGGGTGAAGCTGTCAGTAGCTCTAAAGCAGTGCCTGTCACATAGGCAGTACTTGAGCTGGTTAGTCATTATTACCCATATGGTTATCAGATTGTTAGCCTAAGGGAAAAGCCTGGGTCTAGGTTTTAGGTGCCTGCCAAGTGCCATCTGCAACAGAGGGTAGCTGGATAGTCATCCTATACTTCCTCAGAGATTTTGTGCAGGGTAGGACTGTAACCAGTACTTGCTGGTTGCATTAGACTGGGAGCAGTTATGCTTAGTTGAGCATTCAATAAATACTCAGGAGTTGGATTAAAGAAATATGTCAGTGGAGAAGTTTGAGATAATGGAACTATAAAGCATGCTTCTGAGGTCTGTTGAGCTTTCTGTTGTATTCTGCAGGTAAATATTTTACTGAGTTGAACTCATTTGCCCTATTGCTCTTGGCAGTTGAAAAATGTCCACTAGATCTAAAAATCCAGACTATTTTATGATGGAAATTTGAGGAAGGGAGTTGCAAATTATTTTCATTAAATCTACATTGACTTTTTTTTTGGTACTAGGAATCAAACTCTAGATCTCATTCTTGCCAGGCAGGTACTACACTATGGAGCTATATCCACAGTCTACATTGACTCTTTTTTTTTTTTTTTTTACAGAACTAGGGATTGAACTCAGGCCCTTGTGCTTGCCAGGCAAGCACTTATTCTGCTGAGCTATTTCCCTGGCCCCACTACATTGACTCTTGATAAAAGTATTGTCAGAGGCTTTGTGATAGCTGTGCACAAGGGGAAGCAACCATTGCCTCTGGCACTGTTTGGGACTACAAGAAGGATATCTGGCAAGAATTGTGTTAAAATTTCAACATACATTTAGGGATATAAGATACTGTTTTGCTCAGTTGAGCTCCAAATTTTCTGAACAAGGAGATTATGGAGCCACAGAGGAAAGTGATTGAAGTTCTATAGTGTGCCTGGGGAGAGTCACATGGAGAGAAAACTTTCTCTCAGGCTCTCACAGAGAGCAAACTGGTCAAGCATTGGCTGTGACTCATCCACATGGATGACACAGACAAAGGATCTACAGAATAATGTACAGGACTACAAGATAAACCCTGAGGGAACTTCACTGACCACATAAAAAAACATAAAGTACATGTGTTGGTATATAAGTCTTGCTCTATCTAGGTCTTAACTATCCAGCAGAAAAATATAAAAATGAAGTATACATCGCAAGGCCATAATATTATGCTGAGCTGTAAATAGCTATGGTTGACAACTTCTTTGAATAACTCACTATTGCTGTGGAATGCTGGACTGTGTTGGATTGTGCTGTCAAGTTCAAGCACCTAACTTAATTGAATGACAATGGAGTGCCCACCTTTGACAGGTGTAGACAAAGGAAGGGGTATAGAAAGAAAAAATCATGATGTGTGTGTATAGACAGTACAGTTGGGATAGATAACGCTGTGCTTCTACATAATCCTATGAGAGGCAAGATTTGCACTGATGGTGGTTAGACAGGATATTATGTCAGCTTCTAATACTACGGTCATCCACTAGGAAAATAATTATTGAATTTTTGATATAATTCAGGTATAAAAAATAAAATAAGTAAACAGCTACACTCTTAATTTACTGATAAGAGACATCTGCTGTAATAATGTCTGTAAGTATAATATCATGTATGCACCTTGTATGATACCAAAACAATATGAAAACAGTTTGCAATGTATTAACTTATCAAATCTGTCTTGTTAAGGTGTCTTAAAACCGTCTGATTCATATTTGTACCTCAATAAAATAAAATAATTAATTAATTAAAAAAAATAAAAATAAAAATAAAGATACTGTTTTGATTAACCTCCATCTTTCCCTCTTTCCCCTGGTTCTTCATAATTAATCTTAGGACATTTCAGAACTTTTCTCTGATTCTTTAGTAAGGAGATGATTTTTTTCTTTTTCTTTCTTTTTTTTTTTTCTTTGCAGAACTGGGGATTGAACTCAGGCCCTTGTGCTTTCCAGGGAAGCACTTATTCTACTGAATCATCTCACTGGCCCCCTCAGGTGATTGTTTTGAAGGAAGATAGGATTCGTTAAAAAAACTGAATTTTTTTCTTAAATTTTTATTTTTATTCTTTTGATACAGGGTCTTACTATACACTTTAGACTTATAGTGATCCTCCTATCTCAGCATCCCTTGCTCTGGGATTACAGGCATATACCACCACACCCGTTTTTGGAGGCCAGCACAGAGTGCCTGGGGTTCTGGTGCCAACATGGCATGTGGTACCAGGGATCAAACCCAAGACCTTTTTCTTGCTAGGCTGGCACTTAGGCCACTGAGCTATCTCCCCACCCCAAACATGGGATTCTTTGATGTCCTTCTACCCACATTCTTTCATACTTTGGCCTGGAGCAGGATTATATATGGGTATAAGCTAGAAGTTCAAGGAAGCTCCCCCAGGAATTTAAAGTAGTTTGGGGCTTAATATCGAAGATTGAGAGTTTGGTTTGATTTATCCTTTATCCTTTTTTAAAGTTGCACTTATTTATTCTCTTACAGTATTAGGAATTGAACTCAGAGCCTCACACATGCTATGAAAGCACTCTCACTGAGTTATACCCCTAGTCCTCACAGTGGAGTTTAAAACCATGCTTGAACACTTTGATCTTAAAACTGCTTGGATTTAAGGAGGCAGAGTTTGAGCATATATTGCTCTGGCATTCTTTTGGCAGTGGAAAGAACCACTGGGTCAAAAGGTATTGGTACAAAGTTGCTTTTGTACCATTTTAGGCTCCTATCTTTGTTTAGTGAAGGCAGTATAGGACTTAGCAAGACTTTCAGGGCACACTCCTTAAAGATTTTCTGACCATCAAAAGTTTTTTGTAGGGAAAATGGCTTCCCTCCCCTTCTACAGTCTTTCACTATGAATTAAATTAACATAGAAGAGATTAATGGGGGGAAAATGTGCCTAGTTGTATATACACTAATAAGAGTCCCAGAAAATGTGAGACTTGAGGAAGAACCAGGTGATTCAACCTCATATAGCATCTTGTGCTACACAAAGCAGTAGGACTTTGGAGCTTCTGAGTGGTGGCAGGGACACAAGTTATGGAAGGGTGAGGGGATCAAATGTACGATGAAGAGAAGTTGGCTTCTAATGCAGATAAGTTTCTCAGGTAATAGATGCTGTCTGAAGCAGCCAGCTCACTTCGTGATCGATATATATTAGTATGGAGTTCCCTCATAGATGTAAATTTCTTCTTCACAACATCTTAAAAGAGCTACTTTTCTGTCTGTTAGAATAAGGAGCCCAAACTGTGTCACAGAAGTCTATTTTGGAGTACCATATTCTATTCTCCTACAATCATATTTTGAGATGGTATATCTGAGCCCAAACACTGTCATGCCTATTTTTAGAAGGGGGTGTAGTATGATGCTGGGTATTTAAGCCAAGGACTTGTGCAGGCTAAACGTGTGCTCACCTACTGAGCCATATCCTTAGCTGTGTCTTTTGTTTCTCACATTTCTTCTTCTTTTACAGGTGATACACTTTCTGCAATATTGTTTTTGTAAAGTATCTCATCTTCTGCAGTAATTCCATTGACTGACTTAACAAAAGAATTCACAGGTTTGATTTGGGGAGGTGAAATACAGGGATGCATTTCTGAGAGATGTTGGTAAATGGGGGCTTTTAGGAGAGGATTTGATTAGATATAGTGACTGGTGGCAGGATGATCTTGCCTGGTTTGGGGCAATCAATCATTTGTGTGCTGAGTTAGGGTAGTTTTATTTTTATTTTTTGGAGGTCTCATTATGGATGCCAGGCTGACCTTGAACTCACTCTGTAGCCCAAACTGCCTTTGAACTCCCAGATCCTCCTGCCTCAGCTTCCCAGTGCTGGAATAACAGCCACTACCATGCCCGGCTTGAGTTAGCTTTAAAGTTGAAAACTTCCCCTTGGCTTTGCTTTCCAGACTCTTTGGAAAAGAATTGTGCCAGAAGAAGAAAGATTTTGTGGGTGTATTGTGGCCCAGAAGAGAATCATTCACTTTCTGCCTCATATCTGAGGCATGCTGCACATTCCCTTGGCATATGAAATTCACCGTATCATTATGTGAAGCTCTGGAGCAGATTAGGCTTCTGGATTCCCCTCCATCTTCTCTGAAATAAGTTTGAATACAAGCTCTGATCTGCTTTTCTGTTTGGGAAGCATTTGTTTGCCTTTTATTTATTTTTTATTTTTCTTTTTTTGGCGGAACTGGGGATTGAACTCAGGCCCTTGCACTTACCAGGGAAGCGCTTATTCCACTGAGTCATCTCCCCAGCCCATTTGTTTACTTCTTGCCCAAGACCTTTTCCCTTTAAAAAAAAGACTTCTGATTAGCATAGTTAAGGTTATGATTTAAGTGAATGAAAAACAGATATAAGTGAGGGACACATGGACAAAATGAGGGAACATTTGTCATGCCAAATGCTGAAATTTCTTGGTATGGCAAGGTCTGTCCCAGGGTTCATAGCTTCTAGTTAGTGTTGGGTTCATTCACCATCTGAAAAAAACACCCCTTTCTTTTTGATACCAAGTAAGCTGTTGCCTTGTAGCACACAGAAAACCCTTTAGAGCCCATATTTTTCCTTTATTACATCCATCTCTTACTTTTTACCCTTCTCATATTTCTGTAATAAAAGCTTTGTTGAAATAAAATTCATACATTTTACATTTTACTAAAAATGCACAGTTCAATGGTTTTCGGTACTCAAAGAGTGATATTGACCATTAACACAGTCAATTTTAGAACATTTTCATCACCCTCCACAGAAATCCTGTTCCAATTAGCCATTATTCCTTATTCTTCCTCATCTATCCACTGATCAATTCTGTCTCTATAAAGCCCCTTAGGCATCTTCCCTGGTAGCCCTCAGCCTTTCATACATATACATGATGTGATCACCTAGAAAGTCATGGGCGACTCTTCATTTGCCAGAGGTTTATTCATTTATTTATTTTCTTTAAATGTGGAATGCTTCATGAATTTGCATGTCATCCTTGCACCAGGGCCATGCTGATCTTCTCTGCATCGTTCCAATTTTAATGTATGTGCTGCCGAAGGGAGCACTCACCAGAGGTTTTTTTTATTTTATTTTTTATTTTATTGGACTACAAATATCAATCAGACAGTTTCAAGACACCTTAACAATACAGATTCGATAAATTGATACATTGCAAACTGTTTTCATAATGTTTTGGTATTGTACAAGGTGCATAGATGATATTATATTTACAGATATTATTTTAGCAGATATCTCTTATCAGTGAATTAAGAGGGTAGCTGCTTACTTATTTTTTATACCTGAATTATATCAAAAATTCAATAATTATTTTCCTAGTGGATGACCGTAGTATTAGAAGCCGACATGATATCCTGTCCGACCACCATTAGTGCAGATCTTGCCTCATAGAATTATGTAGAAGCACAGCGTTATCTATCCCAACTGTACTGTGTATACACACACCATGATTTTTTCTTTCTACACCCCTTCCTTTGTCTACACCTGTCAAAGATGGGCACTCCATTGTCATTCACCAGAGGTTTGGAAAACCATCTTTTCTGTGCTCTTTACCCTTCAGGTCCAGGAATTGCTTTTGCCCTGAGTCCTTACCTTTTCTGTTCCCATACTACCTTACTCCTCAGGGAGTAAAATTCTAGAAACCTGAATACAACTTTCCCCATCAATCTACATTTAAATACTACCATATGCACGCACGCTCACGCATGCACAAACACACACACACACACACACACACACACCCCTCTGAACATTAGTCCCAATTGAGAGGGTCGGAGATCAGAGTGGGTTCTACTCATCTGAAGTTCTCCTTAGATTCATTTTCAACCTTACAGGAAGTAATGACACAAATAAAGAGGCTTGTTTTCAAGTGTATATGATTGAATACTGCCATGAAAGAATGAAGCCAGTGCTCTTAAAGTGGCCCCTTTCAAGAAGGGCCAGCCATGCCCTCACATGTATCAAAAGAATTATGGTCCACTTCTACGACCCCACTTTCTATAATGGATAACGAGAATTCCCTTCTTAGTGCTGTCCTCCCTCATTACACAGTGTCCCAGATACAATTTAAATGCTAGTTTAATAGAAGGAGAATAAGGCAGGAGGGACGGGGAAAGGGAAAAAAGGGACAGGAAAAAAAGAGTAGAAGGAAAGAAATGGAAACAGCAGAGCCAGGGAGTTGGCTCAGTAGGATCAGCGCTTCCTTGGCAAGTATAAGGGCCTGAGTTCAATCCCCAGTTCTGCCATAAATAAATAAATAAATAAGAAATGGAAATATAACTTTTATAAATAAGGGGATAAGGGACTAAATGGAGGAAAGGGGAAAAAAGCAAGCCATGTCATGTACATGTATAAAATCCCTGTGGTGAATGTTACATATCTTTTTAAAATTTTAAATTGCAAAAAGCAAAACAATGATACAGACTTTCAAAATAAGATAATAGGAAATTCATGATGCTTATTATATTATATACTGTTAACTTCAAAGTAGTTGCTTAGATTACAAAATATGGGCATTAAAATTGAACAAACAAGGCTGGCCAGTTAGCTCAGTGGACAAAAGCACCTGCTTAGGCAGAGCACAGTGGCCAAGGTTTGATTCCCTTCATGCTGTGCCAATGCCGCCCGCAGGGCATGCTGACAGTGTTGGAGTCTGGGTGTGGTAGTGTGCACCTGTAATCCCAGTACTTGGGAGGCTGAAAACAGGAGCATCACTATGAGTCCAATCATAGAGTGAGACCCTGTACACCCTGTAGACCCTGTCCTAAATTCATAAAAATTTGATCAAACAATATAAGCCCAAGCCCTTCAGTGAACTAGTAGGAAGCAGTAGTATAATTATGTTACCAATCGTATATATAGATATAGATGTAGATATATGTGTATATTTTTCCCTTTTCTCCTTTCCTCTATCCCAATTATTTTTTACTTTTGAGCAGTTTCTTTCCCTTTCACATCAGTTATACATTTTGGATCTTATTTACTCTTTCAACTTCCTACACTAGGGAGACAATGTATTGTTTAAACATGGGAATCTGATTTATTTCACTTATTTTTTATTTTATAAAGAGCACAAAATAGTATTAAAACAGAAAAATGACAAGTAATACAGAATTTCACTCAAATATAAATTTCACAGTATTTGTTGTAATGCATAATGTTGTCTTCCAACCAGTTATTCGTATCGCCAGATATATGCGTGCGAAATTGGAAGACGAAAAAAATATATAAGAAATTAAGATGAGAAAAAGGAAAAGCAATTGAAGAAAAGAGACAAAAAATTAGTATCTGCTCCTTTTCATATAGATCAGCAGAAATGCACAGTACAGTTGTCTAAACCACCCTGTTCACATATATAGACATGTCTCTTTTCCCACTCTTCTGTCCTTTTATTTCACTTATGAATGTGGTTTCTAGTTGCATCCATTTACATATAAAAGCCTTTAGTATGTCCATATGTATAGCTAAGAAGTACTTCATTGTATAAAAAGACCACATCATTTTTATCCATTCCTCAGTTGATGGGCATTTGGGTTATTTCCAAGATTTAGCTATGACAAATTGTGCTGCTGTAAGCATGGATGCACATATGTTGTTGTTGTATGATGTTTTTATTTATGGGAAGATACTCAGAAGGGGAATAGCTGGGTCAAATGGAATCTTACTAGTTTTCTTCACACTGATTTCCACAGTGGTTGCACCAGTCTACATTCCCATCAACAGTGGAGAAGGGTTCCTTTTTCCATAGCACCTCCAGCATTTGTTACTGGTTGATTTTTTTTTTTTTATGATTGCCATTCTTTCTGAGGTGGGATGGAATGTCAGTGTTGTTTTAATTTGCATCTGTGGAATGACTAGTGATGTGGAATAATATTTCATATATTTATTTGCTATATTTTCATCTGAGAATTGTGTATTCATCTCAGATACCCATTTTTTTATGTATTTAGTGCAGGGTCTACAGGATCTCATTACACAGATCGGCCTCATAGTGATCCTCCTGTTTTCAGCCTCACAAGCACTGGGATTATGGGCACATGCCACCACGTGCATTCTCAGCGTGTCCCTGGGATGGGGCCAGCATAGCATGCCAGGGATCAAATCTTAGTTTCTGAGCCTGCCTAAGCAAGCACTTTAGTCCGCTGAGCTATCTGGCTGGCCCAAAGGTGCCTGATATTATTGGATCTTTGAATTGGTATAACTATTTTCAGTTCCTTAAGTTTTCTAGTGTGAGGGACAGTTGGCTAAAATTTTATCCACTTTGTGAGGTTTCTTTTCACTCTGTTGATGACTTCTTTTTATGTGCAAAAAGTTTTTAATAAGATGAGTGAGGGTTTTTGAAGTTGTACACTAAGTTACCATGTTCCTGCCAGCTTAGACTACCCATGATACATGCATGACTGTCTCATTGGACAGCATAGGACAGTCATGCATGTATGGCAACATCATGAATATAAGAGCATGGGGTAGGAGAAGAGGACTGGATCATAGCCCCAGCAATCTGTGGTGACCTCTGCAGCTTAGGCAATTCACTATACTTCTCTGAGCCTCATTTGTATTATTAGTAAATACTAAATGTGAGTAAATGCTCTGTTACTGTGAGTGGTTTAGAACTTATAAATAGCTATTCATGTGCTCAACCATGTATACACCTTATAAATACATGTACAGAGTGGCATTGATTGGGGCTTGACTTGTAAAACAGAGGAGCTGACAAATTATGTATTAAGGCTTTTAAGCTAAAATTTTATTTTATTTTGTATTTTAGAGAAGGGTCCACAGGGTGCTCAGGGTCTTACTACTAGATGAGACTCGCAGTGATCCGCCTGTTTACAGCCTCCTAAGAGCTGGGATTACAGATGTGTGCCACCATGACCAATCTCAATTGCCATCTCAGCATGCTTCAGGGATGGAACCAGCATGGCAGGCCCAGGGATTGAGCCTCTGGCCCCTGCACCTACTTGCAGGCACTTTAATCCACTGAGCTATTTGGCTGGCCCTTAAACTACAATTTTTAAAAAATCACACAATCCTATTACTTCCAAATATTAATGGTATCTACTACTAATTATTGAACACTTATGTATTAAGCACATAAGTAAGTTGCCTGGGGTGAGTTGAAACTTGCAGTTCTCCTGCCTCAGCTTCCAAGAGCGTTGAGTTCACAGGTATGCACCACCACATTCTTTTATTTCCTTCTTCTACTATCTTTATACCTTTCCCATGCCCAATTTTAGAGGTGTTTCAGATATCTACTATGATGTAATGAATTACTCCAAAACATTATTTCTCACAATTCTGGGGCTTCGTTGGTTCATTTGACTTGTTCTGCTCCATTGGGTCAACTGGAGTCCCTCCTGCCACAACAGTTTCCTGGGATCTAATTTGGGCTTGAAATGTCCAAGATAGCCTTTTAGTGGCCAGATCTCTAACTTCAGGAAAGCTGTCCTGGGTTTCCTAATGGCATAATAGCTATGCTTCAAGAGTGAGGAAGCATGAATTTCCCAGACTCTTGAAGTCTGGGCTAGAAGTGCTGGAATACGACTTTTTTCCCCAGTACTCGGGAAGGAAACCAGGAGTATTCTACCCCTGAGGCACATCCTCATCCCTTTTTAATTCTTTTGAGACTTGATTCCACCAAGTTGACCAGGGTAGCCTCAAATTTATCTTCCTACTTCAGCCTCCCAAGTTACAAAGCCAGCCCAGATTTTAGGAGAGAAGAAATAGTCTCTACCTCCTTTTTTTCTGGTACCAGGGATTGAGCTCAGGACCTTGCACTTGCCAAGCAAGCACTTAATTCTACTGAACTACCTCCCCGGCCCCTCCACCTCCTATTGTGAGGAATAGCATGCATCTACTAGCAAAGGAGGAATGGTTATTGTTCCTTTTTGAAATTTTATTGCATGCATAAATACATGCTAAGTAAGAAAGACCCAGTAATCTGTTCAAGGGCACACAATAAATTACAGGCCATGCTTTATATCCAAGTGTGTTCAACACCTTGTTTTTTTTTTTTTTAATCTTCATGTTACTGTGTCTCCACAGATGATTGCAACCTTCTTTTGCACACAGGCTGAGTCTCCCATATTTTCTGAACTATTCTCAGTATTGTCTATACACATTTGACAAAAGATGTCATGTGTCTTTTCCTTAGTACAGAGTTGCTTCCTCCATTGTGGTGAGGATCTTATTGCTTACAATTATAGCAAAAACATTATTAACTAAAATGCTTAGAGGAAGAGGTGTTCCATTTAGTAGAACTTTCTGGTCTGTTAGGAATTGGTCCTCATCCTTTTCTGCTTTTAATATTGAATATCTTTGAAGACAGGTTTTCTGGCTAGGAAGTTACATTGTGTGTGATTGAGCCTTAAGGCTTTTGCTGTATTTTTGAGTCTTCTCTGAAAGAATCAAAGATTGATACTTTAGGCTTGTGTGTCTGACACTAACTTTAGTAAAGAACCAATTTGGAGTTTACTTCTTAAATTCTAATCTCCTGGCTAATCTTGGTAAAATAAAATAAAGAGAATTTACTAGAAAAGATAAAAGGCATGGAAATTACAAACCCTATTTGTAAGTATTAGATATTAGATTTGGAGTTCCCAATGAATATGAAATTATTCTTTCAAGTTGCTGTCAATGTTTCTAAATATGTATTGTCAATAAGTGCCCTTATCATGGACTAATAATGAGCAGTAAGGTGACTATCACTCATATATAGGCCACATGCCACACTTTGGGTAGTTCTGCTATGGACCAGCATTTCTTGGGAGGTTTGACCATAAGAGGGTTTTAGATTGCTTGTGAACAAATCTAGCTTTTCAACTTTGGGTTAATAGCTCTGGGTTATTTAGTTGTATTATAAAAATACAACTAGTGTATGAAACTATGATTTTGTAATTAGTGTGAGAATGAATAAAAAGTAGAAGTAAAAGTCAACTTAAAGGAAAATACTGACAGGGCAGGTCAGTGCTATCCAATGAAAGTAGAATTCTAGCTACATATGCATAATGTAAAATTTTTTAGTAGCCACATTTAGAAGAAAAAGGAACAAGTGAAATTGATATATAATTTTTAACCTTAATATATCTAAAATCTTATTTCAACTTATAGTTGAAATATAGTTTATATTAGCTGTGTAGCTAATGTAAGTTATTAGTGACATATATTACATTGTTTCTATTTTATAATTCCAATGGAGTGCCCATCTTTGACAGGTGTAGACAAAGGAAGTTGTATAGAAAGGAAGAATCATGATGTGTGTGTATGGACAGTACAGTTGGGATAGATAACGCCGTGCTTCTACATAATTCTATGAGAGGCAAGATTTGCACTAATGGTAGTTGGGCAGGATATTACGTCGGCTTCTAGTACTATGGACAGCCACTAGGAAATTAACAAGGTAAAAAGTATTAATTATTGAATCTGTGATGTAATTCAGGTATAAAAAATAAGATACGCAAACAGCTACACTCTTAATTTACTAAGAGACATATGCTGTAATAATGTCTGTAAGTATAATATCATGTATGCACCTTCTATGATACCAAAATATTATGAAAACAGTTTGCAATGTATTAATTTATCAAATCCATCTTGTCAAGGTATCTTAAAACTGTCTCATTGATATTTGTACTTCAATAAAATAAAAATTAAAAAAAAATATATAATTCCAGTATGTCTATTTGCCAGCTGTGGCTGGTGGCTCCACATTGGACAGCACTGATACAGAACATCTCACGGCAGAGAGTTTTGTAACCTCATGGACAATAAATTGCCATAATGGCAATTTATGAATATGGTTAAGGTACTGTCAAGTATGGTATGAAGGTGTGGTATTGAGCCCAGCTTTAATTTCCTCTGTGTGGATGAGTTGCATGGAAATGGAAAGGTGCTCTGATAAAATCGTCTCCTCTACAAAAGAACAGAATAGGGCTGGACCCTTGAACTTTTGAAGTAAGGAGATGCTTTTGATTTTCCTAGTGTGGGCAAGGGGAGTACACGGGGGCTATGACTAGTGGGGTCCTTATGCAGATTGTTGTCTGGGGGACCTGACATTGTGGAAAAGAGGTGCCTCTTGATTAATGGTAATCATTATACTGTTAGGCTGTTCCATTGTATTCTGGCCTGGTTCTGGCTTCTTATTCTAAGGTTTGTTGGGAAAGAGCTAGTGTTGGATATAAAGGGCCTTACTCGCCAAGCCCAGTTATCCAACACCTGCTTTAGGACCCACAGGACAAGTGCTTGCCAGACCAGACTCACCTTAAGAGTTAACTTTTCAAGAAAATAAAGGTCAGAGGCAAGGAGGATGGGAATGGGGGAAAATAAAGATATGCCATGTATAAGAACCTAATAACCCCAATTAATGTAAACATTATAGGCTATGACATGAGATAGGATAAATAATACCAACATGAATGAAAAATGGGGACAGAGGAACTGGAGGAAGGAGGAGAAGAAAGAGAAGGGGAAGGGATTAAAAGGAAAAGAAATAAGACAGTGATCGACAGTGGGCATGGTGGCGTGCACCCGTAATGCCAGCACTTGGGGGGGCTGAAAACAGGAGGATCACTATGAGTCCCATCTGTGTAATGAGACCCTGTAAACCCTGTACTAAATATATATAAAATAAAAAAACTTTCCAAATATAATACGCTGTAATGTGTACATGTAACTATTCCCCAAGATGATTGTAAACTACGTGAACAGGTAGAAATAACAAAAAAAGAAAAAAATTGACTATTTGTTTAATAAGCCAACCAGTGTGGTGTCATGGCTACTGTGATACATACATACTTTGGAATAACTTCAGCTCCACTTTTTTTGTCCTTAGCTTTCTCTTTTTCATTTTCTTACCATATTTATTTCTTCTGGATTTTATATAAGCAGCTCTAATCCCTTCTGAAAGGAGTGGGTGTATAAATGAACACCTGCATGTGATGAATACAGAGCAGAAAAATGTCTTTGCAGCTGGAGTTGTTCTTCAAGCACCTGAAGCCCTTTATTAAACAGTGTTTTATGTCCCTGTTTTAAAACAACACCCTAATACATGCACATAACTTGAAATAACCATCAGGATTTTAACCTGGGAAAAATGGAAGTTTACTGCTGTGCTCATTTTTTAAAAAACCTCTGCTTCAATGGGATTCCTATATGTTCTCTTCTTCCAGCACAAAGTGTACATTTTTAGCACTTCACTGACCAGAGGGGAAAAAGCTTTGTGCATGTAGTATCACCTCTTAAGAGGGTTTGATTTTTTTTCTGCATTATTGTGTGTGTTCAGTTTTCCTTAACTCTAGTTGTAGATGACAACTGGTGATGAAATATTATGCCAGCCTCCACTGTGAAAGCATTTCTTGCACTTGGGTCATTTTCTCCCATTTTTATTCAAATGTGGTATGAATAAAATTTAACTGATTATTTTCATTAGGTATATAACTAATATTACTTAAAGCAATCTTAGTTGTATCTTCAGATAAAAGCTTTTAAAATAAATTGCTAATTCTAATTGCAATTTTTGGGCTCAGTGGATTAAAGTGCCTACAAGCAGGCACAGGGGATTCAATCCTAACTTGTGCCAGCCCTGCCCCTGGGGCCCAGTGAGATAGCAATTGAGACAGGATATGTTTGTGCACGCCTGTAATCACAGCTCTTGGAAGGCTGTAAATAGGTGAATCACTGAGTCCAATCTAGTAGTGAGACTCTAAACACCCTGTAGACCCTTCCCTAAAAAAATTATAGTTTTCTTACTGCAAAGCCAATTCCTGCTCCCTTTTCTCTCTCCTCATCCACATAAATTTCCACTTCACTTGAATTTATAATTTCATCATTTACGGTTTTTTTGCTAAAGAGTAATTGCTTCTTGTTAATTGTCTATTAATTTCTACATATTTCTAGTCTCCTGAGATAAGTTAATCCTGTCTATAGAAGAGTAACTGATAAATGGAGTGTTTCACGGTAACCTGTTCAATTTTAATTTCTCTCAGCTGTTTCATTTTCTCTGTTTCAAATAAGAGGCCTTAGGGGACCCAATGCCTTTCTACTGAGAAGTATTAAATGTCTTTTGTTGTACCTAATTTTATCTTTATTCCTTAAAAATGAAAAGGATTGTTCCTCTTTGACATGCAAAGATTATTTAAGAGCAAGTACCTCTTATAATCAATTCAATCAGAGGATAAGACAGGGTACAGCACTGTCCTGAAGAACTTTCCTCGGAGATGGAAATGTTTTTATCTAAATTGTTTCATATAATAGGTAGTGATTGGTTGCAGGTGGCTATTGCACACTGAGTAACTCAATTTTTATTTGTTTTGTTTGACAGAGTATCTTCCTAAGTAGCTCAGGCTAGCACCAGCTTTGCATTTCTCCTGCCTCTTACTGCTGAGATTATAGGCAAGCACCACCACACTCAGCTTTTATCTAATTTCGAAAAGTTTAAACTTAATGTATCTATTGCCGTAGTGGCTCCTATATTAGGCTTTGTGGCTAACTAGATGTTGATTAACCATGCGAGATTAGGATCAGAAATGAGGGCTGGGGAGATAGCTCAGTAGATAAGTGCTAACTTGGCAAGCGCAAGGGCCTGGGTTCAATCCCTGATTCTGCAAAAAAAAAAAAGGTTCAGAAATGAAAAAGTATCACATCTCAAGCATATTATTCCAAACTCATCTGTTTTTGACTTGCCCTGTACATGCCTTAGTATTTGGCATTTGTTTCCTACTAGTCTCTTACACTTGTAGGCCACCAAGAATAGAAATGGTAATTAGCTCCTATGGTACATATCAAGTCTATAAAATGGTAATGCAACTAGTACACAAGACATTTCTACCAGTTACTTATTTATATTTATTTCTACCTGTTGGCCCTGGGATGTCCATAGTTAGCCAACCCGTCTCTATCCTTCTGTCAGCTTTTCAGGATAGCACCACTAAACAGTAAAGATGAAAACCAGTCATTTGTTACTCAGTTTGCTGGGAGAAACCAGATCGACCTAAAAGGTATTACTAAACCATAAAATGAAATGATTGGCTATATAGAATTTAGGGGATTTTGGGGAAAACTTTTCCTTTAAAAGTTGGCGTGGATTGTTGCCAGGGACCTGGATATGAGCATGGGCTAAAGAACCCTGTGGCAAGACCTAAAGTTGGTGAAGCCATTTGGAGGTACCAAAACCACAGGTCAGTCATGTTTCCTATTCTGTAGGATATGCTTACTGAAGTAAGGCTCAGCTCTCTAGTTCCAGCTTGCTCCTCACAAACTGTGACTGCAGGCTTTGGTTCATAGAATTGAGTTGTTCATATGTAAATGAGACTGGTACCTTTCAGCTCTGTGATGTTATAATCTACCATAGGTGGCCCAGGAGGCAGAAAACAATCAGTCTTTAATTCTTGCTGTGAGGATCACCAGCTACATAGCACTGAGCACCTTCTCCTCCTAGCCAAACGCATAGATCATGCTAGCCTTCTTCTTTTTTTTTTTGGCAGAACCAGGGATTGAATTCAGACCTTTGCACTTGCTAGGGAAGCACTTACTCCACTGAGCCATCTCCCCAGGCCCTCAGCTAGCTTTCTTGTCTTGAACCTCATCCTCATTGTCAGGATCTTGAGTCAGACACTGATCAACTGCAAGAACCTTAGGGATCTCTTTCTCTCTATATATATCACCTCTCATGTTATGAATCCATCCTGTCATTTTTTTTTGGCGGTACCAGGGATTGAACTCAGGCCCTTATGCTTGCCAGGGAAGTGCTTATTCCACTGAGCCATCTCCCCAGCCCCCTTAATTCAGTGGGAAGAAAGATTTGTATGTACTAATAGTGTTTGGACAGGCTATCATGTCTGCATCTTGTACTATGAATAACTACTACAAAGATATTATGTAATGTATTATTGGTGTTTTTACTCTTTTCATTAACTTTATTGAGAAACAAATAGCAAAACATTTTCAAAACTGATTATGAGACAATTTCAATAATTAATACATTGCATATTGTTGTCTTCGTAGTGGTTATTTGTAGTACAAGTTGCAGACATGATATACTGTTCAAACACTATTAGTAAAAATCTTTCTTCTTATTGAATTAAGAGAACTGTCCTGCTAACCTGTTTTGAAACTGTCTCATTCCAATTTGTTTCTCAATAAAATTAATAAAAAATGTATTTGGTTGTTACAGGGTCTCACTATGCAGCTCTGACTTGTGGTGATCCTCCTGCTTTCAGCCTTCACAGCACTGGGATTGTAGGCATGCCTCACTATGCCAGGACACTGACCAGCTCAGCATACCCTGGGGGCAGGTCTGGTACCTCATTCAGAATGGGTGAACCTTGGTCCCTGTGCTTGCCAAAGCAGGCAGTTAGTCCATTGTGCTATCTTGCTGCCCCGCCAAGATGATTTTAAACCACATGTCCTACAAACACATACTAATAAAATCTTTGAAAAGGTTTTAAAATTGCTATTTTAAGCAATTTTATGTGTACAGTTCAGTGACATTAAATATATTCATTTTGTTGTGTTTGCATTACCATCAGCCATCTCCAGAAGTTTTCTATCAAGTATATCTTTGTTTTTGTTTTGTTTTGTTTTGTTTTGTTTGTATTTTAGGGAAGGGTCTAAGGGCATTTATTATCTCATTACTAGATTGGACTTAGTCATCTGCCTGCTTACAGACTCCCAAGAGCTGGGATTACAGGCATGTACCGCCACACCCAGTCTCAATTGCAGTCTCAGTATGCCCTGTGGGCAGGGCCAGCACTGCAGGCTTGGGGATCAAACTGCATTCCCTGCACCTGCTTGCAGGCTCAAGTATATCTTTGTGTGTATGCATGTGCAGATATGGTTTCCATTCAGCTTTATGCCTGTAAGATGGACCCATTGATACAGGTACCAGTGGTTCCTTCTTATTCCTGAATAGTATCATATTGTATAAGTATACAACAATTTGTTGTATCCATTCTTTTTGTTTATGGACCATTACATTATTTTCCATTTCTTATTCTTAATAAAACTACTCTGAATGTGATGCTTGTGTAAATGTCTTTGTAAATACATTTCTGTTAGGTATATATCTAGGAGTGAGATTACTGGGTCATAAGGTAGGTATGCATTTAGCTTAGGCATGTAATGACAAACCTTTTTACAAGGTGGCTTTTGTTCATACCTACTGATGTTGTGACAAATTATCACAAATTTAGTGCCTTAAAGTAGAACAGATTTATTACATTTTAATTCTAGAGGCCAGAAACCCTAAAACCTAGGTGTGAGATGAGCTTTTCTCAGAAGACTATAGGGGAGAATCTGTTTTCTTTTGGCACCCTTTTCCACTTTTAAGATTAGAGTAACAATTTTGTTTTCTGTCTCCAGCCTCTATATTCATTGGCACATGTATTCTCTTGCACTAGTTCTTGTATCTCCCATGTGATGACTTTGGGCTCACCTGGGAAATCTCTGTCTGAAGAGCCTTAACTTAATCTCATCTGCAAAGGTCTTCTTGTCACATAGGTAATTTTCAACACTTCTGGGGACTGAAATACAGTCATTCCTTGAGGGGCATTAATTGGCCTCCTACATGGTGTACCATTTTTATTCCTATGAGAGTTCCAATTCCTCTGCATTTTTGTCAGCTCTGGTATTGTCAGTCCTTTTACCTGCAGTCATTCTGGTGTGGGTATGAAGGCGCATGCCTGGCTACCATCATAGGCAGTGTGTCCTCCATTGTTCCAGTGATAGCTTTACTGCAGCTTGCATTGTGTTCTGAATATTTGTTAATATAGCTCATTCTTATCCCAACTGAGTGCTGCTTCATGAAGAGAGATTATGTAGTAGTCAATTTAATAAATGCTTCTTAGTTGCCAAGAGCTGACTGAGGGAGTTTTCAGCAAAGAAGCCAAGCCTTGAATATATAAATACAAGTCCATGTCAACTGTCTTGCCTCTGTCTCAGCACCAGTATCTCAGGCAGATCCTCCCCAGTAACAAAAAAACTAGAACATAGAACTTAGAGTAGAAACCCATTTTCAGGGCTGACAAGATAGCTCAGCAATGTAAATTACCTGCTTAGGCAAGCTTAGGCAAAGTGCAGGAACCTGAGTTTGATCCCTGGCACCAATGCTGTGCCAGGCCCACCCCCAGGGCAGGCTGAGCTGGCCACAAGAAAGAAAAGAAATGAAATGTCAATGCCCCTGGATTCAGGCTGGTGAACACAGATATCTTGATGTTAGAAAGAGCAACCCAGAAAGTGGAATGAGTAGAAGTCAAAAGGCAAACAAAATTATGGCTTTCCTAAGACTGTCTATGGCTTGTCTAGTTGTCCACCCAAAGCCTCACTTGTAGTCATGGGGTGGACTTCCAGAAGTTGTGATTAATTCCTGATCTATTGCTGGCATTATGGGTGTAAGTGCTGCTGGGACTATGAGTATAAGTGCTATACCCACGCTGGGGTAGGTAGCCTGGCTTCAGTATAAGAAAGGGAGAGAAGTTTGCTCTTTGCCTTTGCTGCTGCTGCTGCTATTGTTGATGCTACTCCTTCCTTTTTCTCTTGCTCTTGCTGTTTTGCTCTTTTCTACCACCATGAACTGATGCCTTCTGCCATGTGCCACTCTGCTTTGGAGCCAGCTGATTATGGACTGAAACTTTCACGAACTGTGAGCTAAATAAACCTTTCCTTCCTTAATTTGGAGTGTTGACTATTTTATCCTAGTAATGAGAGAAAAGTAATTGAGACAGTGAATACCCACTTTCTATGTTCTATTTGACTATACTACTTTGTTGAGCCCACACCTGGTTTCACGAGGGTTATAAGGTTTCTGATACTTTTATTTTGTTTGCAGAACCAGGGATTGAACTCAGGCCCTTGCACTTGCCAGGCAAGTGCTTATTCTACTGAGCTATTTCCCCGACCCTAGTAGCAGTTCTTACGACAGACCTGTGCAGGGTTATTGGCTTCCAATTAGAGTTATTGTCTGCATCACAGCTTTAGTGATTTCAATAATTAATTAATGTATGTAATTCATAAGCTGACATAAAACAAGCCAGCAATGGCAGAATGTAGGTATGAAGGGGCTTTGAGTCGTATGGCAAGTCCACCCACTGCAAGGGCTGTGATGGCTGAACAAGGCTGTGGTTGTGTGTATATGGAGGCCAGGTGACTTCTTAGACATCCACTCCTATCTGCTGAATTTGAAGTATAGACATCAGGTAGCTGCATTCATGCTGAGAACTACCCCTTCAGGATTTGAGCAGGCTTCTCTTTTGCCACCCTCAACCTGGATCAAAGAGGCTGAAGGAGTAAGCTTTTGGAGTTCCCCTCTCTGATTCTATGAATTCAAGGTCTAGAGGTAATCTTTTTTTTTCTTGCAGGTCTAGTGCTTGAACCCAGAGACTTTCCCTGTTAGGCAAGTCCTTTACATGCCGACAAGGTAGTTCAGCAGACTAAGCACTTATTTAGACAGGTGCAGGAACCAGAGTTTGATCCTAGGCACCGGGGACCTTGCTTCCCCACCCTGGGACACAGGGTCTGGTGGCACACCCCTGTAAGCTCAGTGCTAGGGAGGCTGAAAACAGGAGGATCACTGTAAGTCTGAACTGCATAATGAGGCCCTGTACCAAATACATGAAGATAGAAATACAAATTTAAAAGAAAAGATCCTCTAAAAAGCAAAAAGAAACTTCTGGTGCTTCTTCAAAGTCAAAATGACAATGAGGGATGGAGAGATAGCTCAGTGGCATAAGTACCTGCCTGGCAAGTACAAGGTCCTGAGTTGGATCACTGGTACGGACGGATGGACAGGTGGAAAGAAGGAAGAAAAAAAAGCAAGCAAGCAAGCAGTGAGAGAAGTCTTTTACCACGAAAGAAAGAAAGAAAGAAAGGAAAGAAAGAAAGAAAGAAAGAAAGAAAGAAAGTAGGTAGTAAGAGAAGTTCTTTACCACTGAGCTATATCACCAGGCTCTTTTGAGATACAGTCTTGCCAGGTTGTCCAGGCTTCCCTTAAACATCCTCCTGTCTTAGGCTTCCAAGTAGATGAGATTATTGGCATATATTACCAAGCCCAGCAGGCCTGGAGTGAATTTTGAGAGAGACTGTGGAATCATCTCCTCCTTTAATCAATTAGGTCTTCATTTTTTCCAGGATAGATATTGAATCTCCCTTGTACAATTTCTCAGGCTGACAGGGTACCCCTCACTTCCTGGGTTAGGACATTCTTTATGTTGATACAAATCTCTCTCCTCTTGCTATACCCATTGTGGACAAGTAGAATAAACTCTTGGCATCCTTTCCAAACCCAGTCTAAACTTGTAAACTTAAAAGCATGCCATACAACTGTCTTTGCTTACTAAAAACCTGGTGTAGGTTCCACATTTCCAAGAAAGTCAGATGATTTTCTCTTAAGCTCTGGGCCAGTGTGCAATGCAGTGTACCTAGCACAGTGTGTTAAGTTGGGGTGGGGGGATAGAGCATTCCTCTATTCCTTATATCTGTGGGAAAATATTATCTGCACAAAATTGGAAGAGGAAGTTCACCTATGACACTGAGAACCAGGACCTGAATTCTGACATACTCATAGTAAGAAGCAAAGGAATGCTATTGGCTACATAACTTCCAAATGGAGAACAGACTTCAGTTTGTATGTCAATGTCTGTGGCTTGGTGGTAGACCACTTTTCTAGCATGCACAAGGGCCTGGTTTCAAACTCCAACATAGCAGGACAAGAATAGAAACAATAATTATTTCAGTAAGTAAATTAAGCTGTGAGTAGGAGAGAAAGAAACACCTTCCTTTACATGAACTGAAGTATATGCCCAAGATATGGTCTCCAATAACTACATGCTGAGTACCTGACAGTGCTGTCCTGATATCCACAGGACACTCAAGTCCAATTGGCTCTCCCTCCCCAAAATGATCACCTGCTATGGCACTTGTACATGTAGCCACAGTGAACTGTTAGCTCATCTATGCCCAATTTTTATACTTCCATTAATGGTACTTTTAAGTGTTCCTCGTAGCTAATTGGCTCTTTGGAAGCCAAAGACTTTATATATCAGTAAAGTATGTAAGTTTCCATGTAATAAAAATATTTTGTGTCTATATACATCAGTCTGGAACCCTGCACTATATAGATAAGTATAAGCACATCACTTTATGGAGCACTACCTATGAGTAAGACACTGTGTTAAATATATAATTACATAATATAGTCCTTGTGCTATCCCCATGAGGTGTTTCAGTCATCATCCTCATCTTACAAGTAAAACAACTGAGGCTAGAATGGACCAAGAAACTACCCCAAAACTCATTAGTAATCAGCTATTATCTGATCACATTAAGATGTTGAGTCATAAACTCTTGACCCAGAAATGCATGGCAGGGCTACATTATGGGTAGTTTAAGTTGTTAGAGAAGTTTATGTATGTATCATTTTAGTTATGGAAGGCAATAGAGGCTTGGGGTTTCCAGGAAAAAGTGGCAACGATCTTTGAGAAATTGAGGAGAGGGATGGATGATAGACAAAGGTTGCCTTACCATAGGCATAAAATCTCTCAAGTAATCTTTCCTAGATATTCCCTAGGCCATTTTAGGCAAATGTGTGGCTGTGGTGGGGGACTCAAAGCATGTGCATGTTTTGCTTGCTTAACATAGGTAGAAGAAGATTGCTTTTATAAAAGGGCAGGTTTTTCGGAATTATTTCTCTATAGTATCTCTGAATAACTACACAAAAATTTACCAAAGAAATGTATTTTAGGGTGGCATGTTGTGAGGTTCCACAGTATTAGGTACAGATCTTTAGAGGTATGGATCGAAATTTTTAATTTTTATTCCTAATCTTTTTCACTTTACCCATTTTAAGTGTACAGTTCAGTGATGGTAAGTGTATTTGCCATGTTGTGTAACCATCACCATTATTTCTAGAACTTTTCATCAAAACAAACTGTTCTTGTATTTTTTATTAGTATATATCTGCAGTACATGACTACATTCACTGTGAGGAACTGATACATGTGCATAACTTATCTTACATTTTTGTTCATTACCCATGCCATCCTTCCCTGTTCAACCTTATGTTCCTCTTCCCATTTACAAAAGATCTATTTCCATTTCCTTCTTCAATTCTTTTTTTCTATCCCCTTTCCATTCCCTTCTTCTACCTCCCTCCACCCTGTTTCCCCTTCCCATTTGAAAAAGATCTCCCTACTTCCCATTATGTACCTTTTATTATGCTCTTTTTTGTGTGGTATCGGGATGAAAGTCATGACCTTGTGCTTGCCAGGCAGGCACTTATGCCACTAAGCTATCTCCCAGCACTATTCTGCTCTTTATTCACATCCAAACAGAAAATTTCTATATCCTTTTAAAAAGCAACTCACCATTCTCCCTCTCCAAAGCCTCTTTTTTTTTGGTGAAACCAGTGATTGAACTCAGGCCCTTGCGCTTGCCAGGGAAGCACTTATTGTACTGAGCCATCTCCCCAGCCCCTCCAAAGCCTGTTGTAATCACTGATTTCTTTACTGTCTCTATGCACTTGCCTATTTTAGGCACTTCATATCAATAATCCCAGTTAAAAAACTTGCTAGTATCTCATTTCTTTTCAAAACCAAACAATATTTCATTGTATACCATGTTTTGTTTATCCATCTTTCAGTGGGCAGTTAGGTCACTTCTCTCTTTTGGCTGTTGTAAATTATGCTGCTGTGAACATGGGTGTATAGATATCTCTTTGAGTTTCTGCTTTCAACACTTTGGAGTATGTACTCCAAACTGGAATTGCTGGATCATATAGTAATTCTGTGTTTGTCCCTGCGTATTAAGAAAATAGTTTAAAAACCAGGCACAATGATGTATGCCTGCACTTGGAAAGCTGAGATGGGAGAATTGCTGTGAGTTCAAGGACAGACTAAACTGTATAGCAATATCTTGTCTTAAGAAAAAAAAATTTAAAATTATTATCAAGATATAACTTAGATAACCATAATTGTCACTCTTGTATAGTTTAGTACTTTGTAGAGTATTCATCAAATTATGCAGTTGTTCCACTGTACACTAATTTTTATTCCCTCCTAGAGCTAGAGGGGAAGAGAGAGAATCTTGAAGGTGACTTGTGTGTCAGGAGGGAAACTTTCAAGATTATATGAGACTTTTTCCAATATATATTTTTATTAGTATGTATTAATTTTACAAAATGCAGTAATGGGTTTCGTAGCATGGGGCCCTAAAAAGTTATATGTACCAGTATGCTTGAAATGCTACATAATCCAGCAGTAGTCTGCCCACCATGAAGCTTTAGACTTAACATTCAGAAATGTTCCCCTGTTACCTGACATATTTTCAGCTACTCTTGAGGCTTTCTTTTATGGAATGGGATGTTGAAGAACCTCACAAATGAGTCAGACTCCCCAGCAGTGCTCTGGAAGCCTAGCTCTAAAGGAACAGACAGACCTTTATGTCTGTCACATTTGTTTTGCCACATGGCTTAAAACTTTCTATTCCTTCTCTGGTTTTGATCCCAAATTCCACAGCTACTTATGTTTGTAAATATGAAGCAGGTTGTTTACAATAAATGACTTAACTATTTGATTTTCAAGCTCAAGTTTATTCTACTTTGGAGCAAAAAAAAATAAACTCCATTCACTTTGGTTATTACATGCGATTCATACCAAGGTTCTCTGTTTCCCCATCAGGTAGTTGGGGTTTTAATATTGTACGTTTTATGAATGGTTTTCTGATAGTTGGCCAGTTTTCCTTTTCATTTTCTTGGTTATACTGAGGATTGAACTCAGTGCCTTTTACATACTAGGCAAATAATCTGCCCCTAAGCTACATCCCAATGCTCTCTTTTTAAAGTATCATTCATTTTACCCATTGAGTAAATGGGTAAAATTTTACCCATTGAGAAAGCAGTGTTTAACATACTCACAGTTGTACCTCCATCACCATAATCAATTCTAGAGCATTTTCATTACCCCAAAAAGAAACTCCACACTCATTATCAGTCACTCCCTATTTCCCCTCAACTCCCAAACCTTGTCAATCTAACCACAAGTGTACTCTGTCTTGACAGATTTTTGTCTAGTTTTCTTTTTTTTTTTTTTTTTTTTTTTTTTTTTTTTTTTTTTTTTTTTTTTTTTTTTTTTTTTTTTTTTTTTGTTTTTTTTTTTTTTTCTGGTCTTTTTGAGACAGGGTCTCACTATGCAGTTCAGGCTGGCCTTAAGCTCACTTTGTAGCTCAGGCTGGTCTCGAACTCACAGCAATCCTCCTGCCTCAGCCTCCCGAGTGCTAGGATTACAGGCGTGCGCCACCACGCCCGGCTGTCTAGTTTTCTTGAATCTTTGTTTAACTGATATCTTTCCTCTCTAAATTACACACAAGCTACCACTCTTCCCCCCATTCTTCTGTCTTACCTTTTATTGATTCTTTCTTCTCTTTCTCCTTCTCTTCCTCTCATCTGATAATAACAGGTTAACTATAAATCCTTGTATTTGTCCTCACAATGGATACATTGGTGGATGGGCACAGCTGTAAGCATTCATCCCAAGAAATTAGGAATGGACAAATAACACAGTTGACCCCGGATTGCCCTTGTAAGTCACCTGCCTTCATTCTGTCACTGTAGGGCTGGTTTTTATCTCATTGGCTGTGTTCCAGCTCTACAGAGCTACAGAGTGACATACAGTGGTGATAAAAGGTGTCTCAGGTTGATCTGTGCATGATCTAGAAGCTGTGAACTGAGGTTTCAGAGAGAGCACTGGGATATAAATCCAGTGTTCACCTTCCCAATGTATAATTTCCAAATGTGTGAGAAAAACAGTATTTAATAGTCAGATTATAATTTTAAATCTGCAGGTATCAATATTTAGCATAGTTACTGACAGTGAGAAAATACTACTTCACTATAGATTTTTGTTTGCCTCCATAGCCAGATGTCCTTGGTTTGAGCCATATTTCTATTACTTTTATCACTTATGCAGCCTTGACCCAAGTCACTTCATCTCTCTGGAAACATCTCTTTGAAAGGGGTAGTAAACCTGACCCCATGAGATTATTTTATAATTTTATTAATATGAAGAAGGAATATATTCATCATGGATACAAAAGTATAGCACATCTTGATCCTTTTTACTGTACTTCCCCTTCACTCACCTTCTTCCTTCTCTCCTGTGAAATATCAATAATATGTGCAAAGCACTAAATACAATGCCTGTTACAGAGTAAGTTGAATTTTAGGTGTTTTGCAGTTGGGGTGGAAGTCCCACTATGTGCCCCGGGCTTGCCTTGAACTGGTCTCAAGTGATCCTCCCGTCTCAGTCTCCCAAGTAGCTATTATGTACCACCACTCTTAGCTCCAAATGGTAGCTGTTATTAAGAAGGCATACATTTTTTTTTGCATAACTGGGGATTGAACTCAGGCCCTTGCACATGCCAGGGAAGCGCTTATTCCACTGAGCCATCTCCCTGGCCAAGAAGCCATATTTTATTATGTACTTGTTGTATACAAGGCATTGGGTTAAGTTTTATGAGGAGTGTCTAATGTTCCTTGAATGGAATTTTTTTTTTGGCAGAACCAGGGATTGAACTCAGGCCCTTGTGCTTGCCAGACAAGCATTTATTCTACTGAGCTATCTTCCTGGCCCCTTGAATGGAATTTGAGATTTGTTTATGTTGTACAAGTCATGCCTGATTAGCACTAGGAAGCCCAGTCTTGATAGCATCCACATATCACTTGTCTCTTTATAAAACTACAAATTTTATTTGATAAATTTTCATAAAATATTTTTATTAATTACAGACTCTACACAAAGATTTGGCTAAACATATTCTTGTTGGGAATTGTAGAGGTTATTATTTTTTGTGGACAGCCACTGGTAGCTTTAGTCAATACAAACTATTGCTCAAAACAATCTTGACAAAAGATATTCATGGTCCTATTTAACAGTAGTACTAATTATTTTTGGTGTTAAAAAGATAGCAGCAATGTTTGTTCCTGGCATGCTACATCTATCTTCGTTTACTTCTCTGTATTACTGAGAATAGAATAAGTACTAACAGGTCCTTGCTGTGAAGTTTTCTAAGTCACATAAGAAGAAGCACAGTGCACTTTTAGAACAGGCTCTGTCCTGCCTTTCATGTATTCTAGAATAGTTTCAGTTGGGAGAAATAGAATATAGTAAGCTACTATTTAGAGAGGAATTTCAGCTTCTTTTTCAGTTGTTAAAACAAAATGGTGAGTATTGTGGTAATAAAGTTTTGTGTCTATTTCAGCCAGCGAGGCTCTCCTGGAGGCTACTGTAGAACTGGCTGGACTTAGTTACAAGGGTTTAGCATGAGGCTCAGCCTTCAGATCAGGTGAAGATCAGAGACATTTCAGATACTGCCTCAGCCCTTTAATATTATCTAAGTTGTTATCTGGGAAATTTTTCTCAGGACTTCAGTTTCCTATCAGTAAAATGGATTGAAGCAATTACTTCTTGTCAGGTGTGGATGCATGCACCTGCAATCCCAGGACTTAGAAGACTGAGGCAGGAACATCACTTGAGCCCAGGAGTTTGATGCGAGCTTGGGCAGCATAGACCCTTCTTCATAAACAGACAAACAAAAAATCCTGTCTATTTCCTGTGGTTTATTGGATTAGAGGAAAATTAGAATTAGAAAAGAATACATCTAAAGCAGTTAGCACACTCCCTTTTATGGGTCAGAAGTGGTTCTAGGCCTGGAAAGGACTGGTGAGTTTGCCTGTAGTATCTACAAATGAGCACAAAGATCAGAGCAGTGAATTTCTTTTGGTCACAGTGTTCTTTTGATTATTTTGTCCATGGAGGGCAAACTATGTGACATGGGTGCTAATACTTCCCTGTCCCATTTAGCGTATGTCAGACTTGCATCTTTATATTACCCTTTCCAAGCCAAACTGAAGTAGCCTTACCAGCCTGCCCAGGCAATGTGCCAGGTAACCACTGCCAATTGTCCAGGCTTGGTTGGAGAGGCAATCTGGTTAACATCCCTGTAAGCACTTGTGGGTGAGATGGCACCAGGTACAAGTGTGGTCTCCAGCACTCCTCACCCTCAAGACTGTCTCTCAAATATCCTCTCTAGTCATGAGCCTGGCTTGAATGGCAACCAGGTAATACTCTTGGCTCTGCATTTATAGTGGTTCATCTTTTCTTCTTGTGTTTATTTTCTGTATTATTCCTCATACCGTTCTTTCATCTACTTTTTTTTTTGGCAGAAACGGGGATTGAACAGAACACTGTTTTTTTGAACAGAAACGGGGATTTGGCAGGCCCTTGTGCTCATCTACTTTTGTATTTGCAATTTTTGTTTTTTATTAGTGCATGTTTGCAGTACATAAATACATTCATCATCAAGAGTTGATACAAGCACATAGCACATTTTAATTCTTTTTATTTTTCCTTCTAACTTCTGTTTCATCAGTCTTTCTTAGTATGAAAATCCCCAGGGGGAATTTCTATAAAGGACCTTGATAGAAACTAAGGACAGGTGCTTGAAAAGCTTTTGGTACACTGCAAATGTTTATGGAGTGCCTAACACACACTAGGCCTGTGATGTGCAATAGATCTGACACTGTGCTTGCTTTAGTAGTGTATATAAAAGATCTGACACAGCTCTAGCTCTCCAAGATCCCAGTCTGGTAGTGATAACAAGTGAATAAACCCATTCTTTTGCCCAGTTCTCTTCACCTTGTGGCAAAGGCAGAACTTTGTTTTACAAAGAAAGAGAAAGCCAAGAGAACTGTTTGTGTTGCATACCTGGTGTGTGGAATTATGCTGTCTTATTTAGAAGCACAAAAGTACAGGCCTTTGTTTGGGGACATCCCCTTACTGGATGACAGTAGGCCATCCATATATATATATATATATATATATATATATATATATATATATATTTTTTTTTTTTTTTTTTTTTTTTTTTTTTTTTTTTTTTTTTTTTTTTTTTTTTTTTTTTTTTTTTTTTTTTTTTTTTTTGTGGTACCGGGGATTGAATTCAGAGCCCTGCACTTATCACTTTCTCTTACAAAGCTTGGATAGGTATAGACAACTATAGGACCAGGCTGTCCCTTTAAACCTAGGCCATTCTTGGTGGGGCCCTCCTCCCTTCCAGTACCTTGGCTGTCCTAGCCTCTTTTTCAGCCAGGTGACTCAGTAGTAGCCAAGCAGACTTAAGAGGAAGACCACTGTGAAATCTTAATGGGACCACTAAGTGGAGACTGATGAAGAAGATGCCACAGACAGACAAAATATCTGAGGTCTTCAGACACTTTTTGAGAGTCATCTTTGGGCTGGGAATGGCACAAACAGTGGTAAAAAGATAAAAGTTAAGGAGGAACTGGAGTGGCCTACCTACAGGGATGGGGAGATATGGGGGTTGTGGGGTACTTAGATTGTTCCATCTTGGGATACTGGAATGGAGCAGTGATTGATTGGTTCCTAGAGGAAGTACCCACTTACGCATTTGTACTCATACTACATGTGTATGGAGCTGGAGATGTTTCTTCAAACAAGAGACAGGAGCTTGATTTGGATTGAGAGCAGTCTCCTGAGAAATGGTTCTGTTCAAGCTTTAAGACCCAGGGACATATCAGAGAAGCAGGTGGAAATGTAGATAGGAGAATAGTTAAGTGATTTATTAATGTGAATTGGGCTCTTTACTGGCTTTAATGGAAATCATTTATTTACTTGCTACTTGGCCCAAACAGGCTCTGTCACAGACAGTGCTGTCATTGTCTTACCCTATGAGATCTTATCCCCTCTATGTTTTGCAGTTTGGTAAAATGGTGAGGTAGGTAGGCAGGCAAATTGATAGGTTGATTGATTAATTGATAGATTTTTTTCAGTCTTCACCAGAGGTACTTGGTAATTATTTATTTTGGACCTTCATAAAGCTACCTCATTTTACTAGGCCTCCCTTTTTCTGCCCTTATGGAGTACATAAGGCAGTATTTCCCTCATTTGTCTTATCTATCTAAAGAAGCAAGTGGGATGCTTATTGAAATGCAGATTTTCACCCTCCTCTGGAGAGATGTTGATTCACTAGATTGTGGGACTGTATATATTTTTACTGAACTTTATTAGATCTGTAATTTGCATACATACATACGTGCATACATTTGTAAATATAAGTTACATATGATGCTCATTTGAAGTAACTGGTGGCTATGCTTTGACAAATATCTGTATCCCAGGAACCCCCATCACAATCAAGATGCAGGACATTGTATTAGGGAACCTTAGATATGCCTGACACCTAAGCCCAGGCAACCACTGATCAGCTGTCTGTTACTAGAAATTAGTCGTGCCAATTTTAGTATCTCATATAAAAGGAATTGAATGGAATATGTATTAGGATTCAGCCTTGTCGTGTGTATATAAAAATTTTATTGCTAATGTATTCCATTCACTGTGAGCATATGGTTTTATACTTCATTTGCCACATTATCCATTCTTTGATATATAGTTGGATTATTTTTGGTTTGGGGCAGTAATGGAAAAAAAATACTGTAAACATGCATGGGAAAACCTCTGTTGACCTTTATTTTTGAGGATATTTTTGTGGTACCAGGGATTGAACTCAGGACCCTACTTGCCAGGCAAGCACTTATTCTACTGAGCTATCACCCCGGCTGTGTATTTTTGAGATTTCTGAGTCATTCTGTAACTGTACATTTTAACTGTAAAAGGAACAAGCTCCCTAATCTTTTCCCAAGTGGTTTTATACTCTCACATGATGTATAAGAATTGGAGTTGCCTCATATTTTTGCCAGCAATTTTGGTATGATCAACTTTATGGAATTAAAATTTTTTGACCATTTAAGTGGGTGTGTAATGGTACTTCCCTCTGGTTTTACTTTGCATTTCCCTGAAGAATGAAAAATGTGAATTTTTTTCATAATTAGCATGTAAATTGTCTGTTTACATCTTTTGCCTTATTTTCATTATATTTTCTCATTACTAAGCTACAAGAATTATTTTTATTTGTTTATATTTCAGAATTTTTAGTCATGTACAGAAAGTTTGGTTTTATTTTGGGTTAAAGTGGTATGTGTATGTCTGTGTGTGACTGGAAATTGAACTCAGGGCCTTTGCACTCTTACTGAGCTGCTAAGTTGCCCAGACTCATCTTTTTTTTTTTTTAATTTTGGGTGTCATTTATTTTGTCCCAGAGATGAGAGAAAAGTAACTGAGACACTACCCAAATGTATCCATAGTACAATGATCAGATTGAATTCCATACAATGCTGAAGTTTAAGAAAATAGCATTGATCTGGATGGAATGACAAAAAGATCTTAAAGCAAATTGAATTCAAATAGGAGTCACCAATAGGAGTCACATTTTCTATAAACGTGTACATAAAGCTAAGCACAGTGGCACTCATGAGCAGCGCTATCTACTCCTGGGCCAAGGCAGGAAAGCCGCTTGAGCCAGGAGTTCAGGGCTACTCTGTGCAGCGTAGCAGCATTCCATCTTTCTATAAAAGACAGAAAGACACTATCTTGAAAATAAAAATTTTGAAATGGTAGAGCTAGAGCTCAGTGTAAAGGCCTGGGCTCAATCCTGAGTACTGAAAAGATGAATCTTTCAGTCATTGCACACCACACAGTCTTTTATGAGTTATTTACCTTTGTCAGAACAGAGCAATGGCAGCTTCCCTAGGCAACGTATGAACAAAACAGCAAGGCAGCACTTAAATAATTCATTTACAAAAGTGAGTTTGGGGCTAGAAGATGGCTCAGTGGAATAAGCACTTCCCTGGCAAGCGCAAGGGGCTGAGTTCAATCCCTGGTTCCACCAAAAACAAAAAAAAAAAAAAAAAAAAAAGAATTTTTTTATACTTACCTGGCAGGGGAGATACCATGATCACCCAGACTCATCTTGAAATGGGATCCACCTACCACAGCTTTCCAAACTGGTGGTATTAAAGGCATATGCTACCATGAGCAGCTCCTTGTGTGTTTTTGTTATTGTTGTATTGAGACAGGGCCTCATATATTTTAGGCTGACTGTGAACTCACTATGTTACCCGTGCTGGCCTTGAACTTGCAGCAATGCTCTTGTCTCAGCCTCTTTAGGGGATTACAGGCTTTGACAACATGCCTGGATCCCAGTGCATTTTTTAGAAATAATTTTGAGAAGAAGTAGCAATGAGACAGTTTCAAAATAAGTTAATAGGACAATTACAATAATTAATATAGTGCATATTGTTGTCTTTGTAGTTATAGTACAAGATGCAGACATGATACCTTGTCTAAACACTATTAGTTCAAAACTATTTTCTCATTGAACTAAGAGAAAGCTGTATATCTGTTATTTTGTATATATATATATATATATATATATATATGTGTGTGTGTGTGTGTGTGTGTGTGTGTGTGTGTGTGTGTATGTATGTATGTATATATTTCACTACAAAATGGTCCTTCATTTATATACCCCCTTTTTTTTTTACTTTTGTCAGAGATATGTATTCCATTGCCATTTATATATTGTAGGTGCATGAATTCAGCAAAGTAATCCAATGTAGTCCAGTAGTCTATAATAGTAGTTTGTTATCCGTACAACTAACAATGTCAAAAGTTGTTGACTTGAGCAATTTACAGCTCAGCATATTAATATAGCTTTACTTTTCATACCTCATTTTTATACTTTTCTGCTGGATGGTAAGACCAAGGTAAAGCAAGACCTATATAACAGAAAATGTAACTTTTGTATCTGAAAGGTCAGTCAAATCCACTCAGTACTTTTTCCCTGAACAGAAAAATTGCAGTGAGGATAGTAGTGTATAATACGGGATCATGCTTGGAATCCCTCTCATTCTAGTCTTCCAAAAGCATACTGCTTCTAATGTCATATCAATTACTGCTATACTCTCTCTCAAGTAAATGTTTGTTTAAAAAATGAAAAAAGTAATAAATGAAAACAAGAGACAAAAAGTTATGACTGTCCTGCTAAAAATTTCTAAATTTCTGTGTAAAATTTGTAATTATTTATTTCCATTTTTAATATTTTTTTTCTCACACTCTGTATGGTTTTAAAGTTTAGCATATCAATGATTGATGGAAAATACCTGTTCTGTGTTATGTCTAAGGCATTTGATATTGAGACAGATACTGATGTTAAGCTCAACAGCCTATCTTCTAGGGTAATAATATCATTAAGCATCTCTTCTGGAGGGTTAACAACTTAAGTTTGCAGACCAAAAACTTAGAGAAAAAGAAGGACTACAAGGATAGCCAACGTTTTGGCCCTAGCCCTTCAAGGTCAGTGAGGACTTTGGACATAAGAGAAACTATACTGTAACATCCTGTAACTCCCAGTGCTTTTTTTTTTTTAACAAGAATTTTTTTTCAGTACGAGGGATCAAACTCGGGACTTTGTGCTTGCCAGACAAGCACTTATTCCACTGTGCTAACCCCCTAGCCCAGAATTTTAAAATATACTCAAAACACAATTTCTTTAGTGTCTGTACTGTAGATATTTTCTCTTTGTCTGCTTTTTTATTTTAATGGTATTTTTTGAAGCAGGGTTTCAATATGTCATCCTGACTTACCTTGAATTTACTGTGTAGTTCAGGCTGACCTGAAACTTGCAGTGCTCCTGCCTCAGCCTCCTGAATACTGGAATTATACATGTGTGCCACCATGTCTGGGTAACAGTATTTTTTGAAGAACAGGTTTTTTTTTTTTTTTTTTCAATTTTTGGTGCTGGGTATTGCACCCATGCCATTGTGCACATGAGGCAAGTACTGTGCCACTGAGTCACATCCCCAGCCTAGATTTAAATTTTGATGAAGTTTGATTTATTAAATTTTTCTTTTATACTTCGACCTTTTTGTGTTTTAAGAAATCCTAGGTCATGAAGAGTTTCTTTTGTCCTAGAAATTGTGTACACTTATGTTTGGCATTTGGGTCCTGTTTGAGTTTTTATATATTATGTAAGGTGTGGATCAAGGCTTGTTTTGTTTTGTTTTGCAGTGTGGTATCACATGCCTGTAATCTTAGCACATGGAAGGGTGAGACAGAAGAACTGCTGCAAGTTCAAGGCCAACCTAGGCTACATAGTAACTTCAAAGCCAGCCTAAACTGGACACTTTTTTTTTCCACATAGATGTCTAGTTGTTTCAACACCATTTGCTGAAAAGACTGTCCTTTAACATTTAATTACTTTGATGTGTTTGCCAATTCTTTAGTTGCTCATAAGTAAATGTATCTATTTCTAGACTCATCATTTTATTGTTGATCTGTCTGTCTGTCTATGTCAGTGCCATATTGTCTTGATTAAAAGGTTATGCTCTTTTCCATTTATTTGTTTTGCAGTGCTGGAGATTGAATCCAGGGCCTCATGCATTTAAGTAAATGGTAAAGCACCCATATTTTAAACTACCCAAGAAGTCCTTATGATTAAGTTCTTTTGGAAATTGATGTATAAGATTTTTCTAAGAATCTTTCTAATAATAACTGCTTTAAATATGTGTATTCTCAGTAGTTCAGCTTCAATTTGCACTCTAGTCCTTGTTCCCCGAAGTAGGATTCTCATACCAGGGATATCAGTCTCACCTGGGAGCTTGTTAAAAATGCAAAATCTCAGGATCTGCCCCTGACCTACTGAATACAATATGATTTATGACAAGCCAGGCGTGGTGGCACATGCCTGTAATCCCAGCACTCGGGAGGCTGAGGCAGGAGGATTGTTGTGAGTTCAAGACCAGCCTGAGCTACAAAGTGAGTTTAAGGCCAGCCTGAACTGCATAGTGAGACTATGTCTCAAAAAGACAAAAAAAAAAAAATGATTTATGACAGTATGTCCAGGGAATTCCCATCAAGTTTGCAGACTCCTGCCCTAGATGCCGTTTCCCTGAATCAAGAACTTTTCAATTTTTAATCACTAATATCTGCCCAGGTAGAAAGATGTATTACAAGGTACATATATGTGTAGCTGCAGTAGGTTTTACAGGACAATGTTTGCCCTTCTTTATTTGTGCTTGCTTTTTTGTTCTTTTCCTTTCTTTGTATTATAGTTTTCTTGAGGTGCAATTGACATAGTATGACCTCTACACTAATTTTTAGTGAACAGTTTTAGTGAGCATGACAGTTTATATACCCATGCAGTTAGTACTTTTGTGATCAAGTTTTAGGACATTTCTGTTTTCCTGTCACAGTCCCTTTTGTCTCTTTAGTCTTGCTATCACATTCCCTTTTGCTTCTTTAGTCCATTCTATGCTGTTTACAGTACTAGGAGATCCCTACAGTTTTCAGAGTACCAGACTTGAGTTGAGCGACTGACTCTAGCAGCAGCATTCACACTCAGCTAAAAGTAGCTCCATTGTTGGACCAAGAGTCCTGTGACATGACTCTCAAACATAGAAGTATGTTTACATAGCACTATCATTTACATCTGAAAATGGCCCCCAAAGCCTGCTGTATTTGGAAGGGGCTTGGATTATGGGGGCAATACAGCTGATATGTTATTAGGAGATAGGGTCATGTTGGAAAGGGAGTAGTCACTGGGGATATGATTTGGAAGGATATATTACTCTTCTCAGCTTCTCCTTTGATCTCTCTGCTTCTTGGCTGTTATGAGGTGAATATCACTTCTCTACCAGATCCTTTATATTTTTGTACATTGGAGCCAGCTAACTGTGAACCTAAAATATGGACCAAAATAAATCCTCAAGTTGCTAGTATCAGGTATTGTATCTCAGCAATGAGGAAAGTGACTAATACAAATGGAAAGTTATTTTTAATATATTTCTGTCAAATAATAGTGTGTAGTATACTGGCAGGACCTTTAACATATAGAAATTAGTTGTTGAATTTGTAAATTAAAAGAATCTTGACCTTCTCAAATCCCCAACTTGATTTTTTATGCTTTTTTGAGCTTTTGCTGTTTGTTCTAAGTGTCTGCAATGCTGTAATTTATGAAAATAGAGTGGCTAGGTTTATGAAGTTCTGTTGGCTAAGACAAGTTCAAAACATTATTTCTTTAAGTAAGTTAGAAGCTGAGAGTTGAGAACGTGTTGCATTTGTAGATTTTTCTTGTTAATGTGGAATATGTTATCCTCTGCAATCTGTGCCTTTCATGCAAGTCCTTGCCTTTCACTTCTAGGCAACTCTCCCTCATCCATTCTGTTATTTTGAAGTGAGACAGCCAGAATTTGCACCTTACCTTGGCCACTTTATGATTGGCTTTTTGACGTCTTGAAAATGTCTTAACTTCTCAGTTTCCCCACCTGGAAAATGGGGACAGTGGTTAAGTGTTATGTCAGAAATTAGTTGGAAAAATTAAATTAGTTTAATGTAAAGCATTTAGGATTGTACTTGGCACAATAGGTATTGGTTATTAATGTCATCATTGTTGGTGTTTTCAGCATTAACACCTAAACTAGCCATTGGTCAAATATCCCATGAAGATATTTTTCAAACTTCTCAAATTTTTTAGGAACTAACCATTCATAACTTGTCAACTTCCCCTCGAATTTCCTGAGGCTATTCTCTCTCTCTCTCTCTTTCTTTCTTTCTTTTTCTTTTTCTTTTTTTTTTTTTTTTTTTGCAAAATGGGGATTGAACTCAGGACCTTGCACTTGCCAGGCAAGCACCTATTCTACTGAGCCATCTCCCCAGCCCTTACTTCCCTATTTCTGCAAACAGTGCCAACCACTGATCTTCCAGCTACCCAGGCCCAATGCCTCACCTCTCTTTTGACTCTCCCCTCTCTACCTCCATTCAGCTACTGGTTTTTATAACATCTAACTCTCCAATCAAGAATTCATCTTTTCCCTTACATTCACATTCTCTCAAATTCTTTTCTGGATTATTCATTGTGTAGTTGAGAGATAGAAACCCCTGGGAGTATAGGATTGAGCTCAAGGTGGACATCAGCAGTGTGATGGATAGGGAAAGGAAAGGACAGTGAATAGAGGGCTCTGAGAAAGACCGGACCATAATGCAGGGCCTCCTATATTTGAAGTGCCTTTAGCTTTTACATATTCCCCATGGACCCCTTTTTGCATATATTGAAGATCATAGAGTGAATTAGACTGAATAATTTGTTGTTATCAGCTTGAATAAATCACCTGGAAAAAACTTGAGAGAGTATTTTACTGCATTATCTTTTTTTTCATATTTGATGAACATCTTGACATACATAGTATGTGTAGAACCATCATGCTCCAGCCTTAACAAAGAATTCCAAAGTTTAAAATGGCAGAAGACTGATACTGTGACAGCAGAAAATATTCACTGCCATACCAATGAGCAAAACCTTGGGTTACCTTAGGAACATAGATATCCTTCCCGTTCCTATAAAAAGAGATGCAGTTATAAGGCAGTCTATATTTGACCAATTCTGTATGCTAAAAATATGATCAAAGAAAAATGCTATAATTTCTGTTAACTTTGGTCAAATACATTGGTTAAATCAAGCAAAGCCAATTTTGAAATGCATTGTAAGACACAATCTGAATTGTTTTCATCTATAATTAAGGATATAATATATACTAACATCCTCAAGCAGGGACTCCCTTGCCAAGTAGAGCCTCTGAAGGCTTCATGAAGGCATATGTATATGTTTGATATCCCTGATGTGGTCCATTGAGAGGGTAACCTGGTTGAGTAAGCCTTCTCATTCCAGATGTTATAGATTCCCACCATGATGCTACCATACCGCTACACAGAAAAAAGGGATTGGAGAAGTTTGTTCTATACTAATTAGTATAAAAACCCTTACCAATTCTATTAATACATTTAGCCACAGTCATTCCTTAAGGAATAAATTATGCCCACTAAGATGCTGTCAAACATCAGTAAGAAGCTTACTGATTCTCTATTTTTGAAGAATTTTAAAATTATGGATATTGCTAAAAATTATTGCATTTTTTAGCAGAACCATCCAAAATGGAATCATGTTTATTTTGTGTATAATTTTCTATCCTTTTTGTACTATCATATTTTGATATAGAATGAAGTGTATGTGAGATATATATATATATATATATAATCTGTAATGTTTTCATGTTTGTCTACATGTCGCATGTAGTTTATTTACAACAGGTTTTGTTATCCTTAGACTTAATAACTTTGGGGCTGGATGATGCTTTGTGCACGTGAAGGGTTTGTTCTGTGCATTATAGTGTGTTCAGCAGAATCCCTGGTCTCTGCCCACTAGATACCAATGGTATCACACTTCCTAGTTGTGACAACCTAAAATGTCTCCAGATATCAACCACTGGAGGAAGATGTGATAAATCCTCCTGGAGAACCACTGTATGAGTATAATGAATGTGGAGTATGCTCTTTTTAAAGGCATCGGTCATTAAAAGAACTAATTTTTAGTTTGTAGTACCAGTGTGTATTGTAATCATTTAGTGTGACAATTTGGCTAAATTTTTTTCTTTTTTTTTTTTTCAGGGAGGTGTGACCAGGGATTGAACTTGGGACTTTGAGCTTGCCAGGCAGGCACTTATAGCCCTGAGCTATCTCCCTGGCCTCAGGTTGGCTAATTTAAAATAATGTGGTTAATACAAAATCTGATTGTCCCTGAGCCAGGAAAATGGCTCAGTGGAATAGGCGCTTCCCTGACAAGTGCAAGGGCCTGAGTTCAATCCCTGGTTCTGCAAAAAAAAAAAAAAAAAATCTGATTGTGCTAGTGGACTAGCATGATAAAATAACAACAACATATTGTCCTTTTCAGATATTTCTATAGGCAAAAGGCAACATGCAAGATGTTAAAAGGCGTGTATCATCAATTTTCATAATCTTACAGTGGAAAAGAAATAGTGAAAGTCATAACAGTCAAGGCACCCATGGTTAGGCATAACTAATGCACAGAAGTGATTTTCTTATGTGTTATTGAATGGCAGGAGCCTTTTCTGTGGAATAGCCAAACAAAGAAGCTTGTGAGTGTTCATAAACCTTGGATTCACCTCTTAAGTCCTCTTGTTTATTTCTTTTTTTTTTTTTTTTCACTCCTGGAGAGTAAACCTGAGTCTTCCCATGCATTAGGCAAGCACTCTAGCACTGAATTACATCCCTAGTCCCTTTTTTTTGGAACAGGGTCTTACTATGCAACTTGGACTTGTAGTGATCCTCCTGTCTCAGCCTCTCCAGTGCTGGGATTACAGGTGTGCACCACCACGCCCCTGGTTCTGGAGCTGCCACGGCATGCAGGGACCAGTGCAGCATGTGGTACTGGGGATCAAACCCTGGTCCTTTGCTTGCCAGGCAGGTGCTTAGACTGCCAAGCTATCTCCCCACCCTCTAGCCAGCCCCTTTTAAACTTTACTCTGAGAATGGGTTTCACCTTGTTGCCTGTGCTGACCTTGGAATGCCATTCTCTTGTTTCACTCCAAATAGCTAGGATGTCAGTCATGTATTACCATGTCAAGTTGTTTTATTTTTGAGAAGGATCCTAGAAAACAAATACTGAGGTTCAGATTTTATTTATCTGGTCAGTATCATAATTAGAGATCATACTATTTTTAAAATAAAATTTGGGCTGCCATCAACATAAGCAGAACTGTAAGACTCACTTTTTTGTTGTTGTTTTGTTTTGTTTTTTCAAAGAAGGTATAGGGGGATGGAGATCAGTAGGATGGGCATAAATTCAATAAGCTACAAGGCTATAAAAGCCCAGCCAGTCTGCCCTGTTCTCAGGGTCTAAAATCTATTTGTGCCAAGAAACTCTTTCTTCCTCAAATCCTTAAAGTGCCCTTGAGAACTGTCTTTAAGAATTATGTTGTGGGTTTGCTGAGGATGCCAGGCACATAGGTCTATAGGGCTAATTCCACTGAGCATGCTTTTTTGGGGATTGAAACTCTCAAAATCATTTTGTCCCCACCTCAAATTGTAGTACAAATGGTGATTTTTCCCCCAGTCTCCTTATTTCTCTTTTATTAAAACCATTTTTTTGGAGACAGTCTCTCTGTACAGTTCAAGTTGACCTTGAACTCACTGTGTAGCCCAGGCTGGCCTTAATTAAACTCATGGTAATGGTCTTGCCTCAGCCTCCTGAATGCTGGGATAGTAGATGTGCTCCACCATACTCAGCTCTTTTTTTTCATTCCAGTTTTATTTTTTATCATGCATGCTTGCAGTAATATAATTGTGTTCCTAGTGGGGAGTTGCTAAACATACATAGTACATCTTACTAATTTTTCATCCCAAATCTCCCTCCCTGCCCTCCATCTCTTGGTTCTCTTACTGTTTGTAAAGAATTTATCTCCCTATTTCTTGTTATCTTTTATTATACTTTTTATTTATATTAGGGTTTCTTATATAAGAAACACCATGTGATATTTAAATTTGTGTGTCTGATTTATTTCACTGAACATTATGGCCTCAAGATACACATCGATTTCTGATAAACTATTCAGATTTATTCATTATTATCTTTAATTATTGGAGACAGGGTCTTACTGTATAATTCACACTACCCTTGAACTCATAGTAACTCCTCCACCTTCTGAAGTACTAGAGCCACACTATTTCCTTTTTATAATTTGTTCTTATTTATTTTGGGTAGGAATTGAACTCAGCACCTTGCACTTGCCAGGCAGGCGCTGTGCTGCTGAGTCCACAAGTGCCAGGGCAGCTTCTGTGACAGGAGGATCACTATGAGTTCCAACTGCATAACAAGATCCTGGTCCATATAATTTGTTTTAATATTAAGAAATTGTCTTAGAACTGAGGCCAGCTGTTCAGGGAAACTGGACTGAGTACTACACCAATGACTTGGGTTGCATTTCAGTATTATGGTCAATAGCTCCTCCACCTAGAATTGTAACTAGAGTCATCTCAACATAGAACTGGAATTGTGGCCAAGAAAGGTTAGGTAGATCCAGGAGGGCAAGTGTTTAACACTGGATGGTTTGAATTGCTTGGTATTAGTTGATGTTTGTTTGTTTGATTTTTGGCTTCTTGAGACAAGTTTTCACTGTGTAATTCAGGCTGGCCTTGAATTTACTGTCTACCTCAGGCTGCCCTCAAACTCTTGGCTAAGATAATAGGTGTGTACCACCATGTCCAGTTCAGTAGTTGAAGTTTACATCTTATGTCCAGTGAGATAACAGAAGAACAACCATCAACTTTGGGGAAAGGAGCTGACCTCAGGGAAAAGATCTGAAGGTTCCTATCAATCCTGTAACAGTGAGGATAGAACATGTTAGTATGTAGAGATAATGAGAACCAGGATAAAATGCAGAGCATGGGACAAAGAGCTATTTGATTGCCTTGCTCATACCTAAGAGATTATCTCACTCCTCTGTTAGGTCTTGGGACCTTACTGGGCAACGTGGCATAGAGATTGACCAGAAGGGTTTCCAGTGACTCTCTGGGATCATTTACACATTTTACTGTAGAAGCAATTATACATATTTGCCATTCTGAAGAGAAATAAGCAACCGTACTAATGGAGCAGCACAGGTAATTTCTCTTTATCAGCTATTACCTGCTGAGTTCTGCCTATAATTGCAATTTGTAAGTTGCTGGGCTTTGTGGCTAAAAAAGGCAAAGAACAAGAGTTATCTTTTCCTTCTGTGTATAGCCCACTTTCCAGAAGCCCAAGGCCAGAATCTTATCTCAGAACACTGCATTAGGGACTTATATTTTCACAGGACACAATGCTTAATGTAATCAACTCCTTTTCCTAGCATTTAATCATAGAACCATCCCATCCCCCACTATTGAAGGAAAATACTGACTGGGTTAGGTTTAGAAATAATGTCTGTCTTTTATTGAATACTGACTCGGTAGCAGGCAATGTTCTGAGTACTTCTCTTCCTTTCTTTTTTTCCTTCCTCCTCCTCTCCTCTCCATCCTTTGTCTCTACCTCCCCATCCCTCTGTATACGCTCCTAGATATTCAGTGAGTGGATGCATGATTTCCTTGGGATTGGAACCCAGGCTCTCTGGAGCCTCTGTTCCTAGGCGCTGTACCTAACTTCCTTTTCTGTAATTGCTGGAGATGGGAGGGCTTTTCAAGATCATTCTGTCTGCATAATTGGAACGCTATATCAAGTGAGACTCTAGATTCCACAAAGTGTGCCAAAGCCTCTCTCTCCATTTCTGCAAGACCCCAGGCCAGATTCAGACAGTCATCTAGCCCTTTGTGCCCTGTCCATGGTACAAACTGCTTCTTGCTCTGCTGTCCATGTTGTTCATTCTTTTATATGGTGCCAGCCCCACTTGTTTATTTAGGGTTGGGGTAGAGATTAACCCCAACAGATGGATATAGTCCAAATTCTTGGGGTTGAGGACAGGCACAAGGAAACAATTCCATGATCATCAGAAATGCAAGAAGTTGTGTATTGGAAGTTTCCTGGGTGAATTTCATGGGGTTTGTAGAAAGACTGAAGTTATTTCATAGCCTGGGGCTCATGGCCTAGTAAGCATCTGCCACAACTTTTTAGGCTTATGTTCTCATATATTACTGGGGAAGGGAGCCAACTGAATATTCTCATAGGTCAAGTGTTCTTACAGCCCTCTGCTCAACTTTGTGTTTTACAAAAGGGGACTTGGAGCTCTGAGATGTTACAGGATTTACCCAAACTACCTTAACTGGAATATACTTTGGCAGACTGTACTGTTGGAGCCAAGAAAAGGCCCTAGGGCCAAGGAAGCTAAATTTTTCGCATGAAAGATGGGGGGACAGTCCAACAGAGACAGTTTTACTGGTAGCTTCAGAAAAAGTTAAATGATTTGGACATTTTGCAACTGAGATTTGGTATGAGGTGGAAATAGTTAAAAGTATGCAAAAGATAGATTAACTATGGAAGCTTTCGGAAGATGATTGGGTCATGATGGTTCTAACTAGATCAGATCATTTGATGAGATAATTTGATTGCATTATGGTAAGGGAATAGAAACTTAGGAGGTGAGGCTTACTTGAAGGGAGTGGCTATGGGGGCTTGTTCCTAGGGATGTCCCCCAGCCCTCCTTCCTGGCTGCCATGATGCTGCACCGTGCCCTTCCACTGTGATGTTTTGCCTCACCTCAGGGCCACAGCAGTGGAACCAACCAACTATGGACTGAACTGACTGAAAGTAAGCCTTTCTCCCTTTTGTTTTTCTCAGATATTTGGACAAGGCTTCTTAGACATCTTTGCTTTCCAAATTCTACCAGGAAGGTTAGGGCTTTTGGCCATGCTCTTAAGAGCCCTGGAGTTCCAGCTAACCCCTAGGCCTTTTCAGAAGACTTCAGTTCCTATACTAACCCTGACAAGGGGCAAACCTCCAAAGGTGGATGCTGCCCTTTAATCCCAAGTCAACCTACTTCTTTACAGAGATACTGTAAAAATATGGTTACTTGGGAATACAGGGTTATTCTTTGTAGTTTGGGACAAACAAAATGACTGGGCAAGTGGCCACCATTCAATTTTGCCTTTTTTATTTTTTGTTGCAGTATTGAAATGCATATATTATATATACAATATAACATAGATTTTTAAGTGTGCTATCTGATGAATTTGGCAAATATGTACACAGTCTTGCTCCTTGCTCACATCACAGTAGTCCTTAAACTCTTAGGGGACCAGTGTATTAGGCAGGAAATAGGAGTTCTAAGAAGTACAGTTGATACCTTGCTAAAGGTTTGATTTGAAAGCAAGGTTTAGAGATCAGGGAATGTTAAGGACTAGTTCTCAACTAAAGTGCTAGACAGCAGTGAGATGGCAGTAATGAATGAGTAACACTAATGCCTTCCAAGTGCTTAGTATGTCCCAAAGTATTTGCATTTACATTTTCATTTAAAGGTCATATCTCAACTGATGATGATAATATCTATTTTTTTATTTTATTTTGTTATTTTTAGTTTATGTATTTGGTACAGGGTCTCACTATGCAGCTTGGATTTGTAGTGATCCTCCTGTATTCAGCCTTCCCAGGAGTGCGTCACCACACCCAGACTTGGTCACTAGCTTAGCATGCCCCAGGTGCGGGGCCTTCACATCATGTGGGACCAGAGATCAAACCCTGGTCCCTGTGCTTATCAAAGCAGGCACTTAGTCCACTGAGCTACCTCATTGGCCCTAATACCTAATCCTTAATATGTGAGGAACTTCACATGTACAGCTGGTTAATTGTTTTATATATCTGTGGATTCTATACCTGCTGATTCTACTAACTTTGGACTGAAAATATTCAGGAAAAATTTGTATTTGTACAAAACATAGTTTTTTCTTTGTCATCATTCTCTATAAATATTCAGTATAACAACTATTTACTTGGTATTATAAGTAATCTAGAGATTATGTTAAACATTATAGGAATGAAGATGTAGCTCATAGGTAGTAAGCTTGTTTAACATGTGTAAGGACTACTTCAGTTCAATCCTCAGCATCATAAAATTAATGAAGTGCATGAGAATATGTGTATATGTCATATGAAAATACTATGTTGTTGTGTATATGTGACTTGAACATCTGCAGATCTATGAGTTCCTGGAAACAATCCCCATGGATGGTGAGGGACAATGTCACTCTGTATTAAACTCTGCCATAACTCTATAACATGGATACTGTTGTTATCCTGTTTAACAAATAAGGAGAGCCAGACAGATAGCTCAGTAGGATAAGCACCTGCCTGGCAAGTGCGGGGTCCTGAGTTCAATCCCTGGTATTGCAAAAAAAAGGAAACAAGTTTAGAACCTTTCCTAACAATCACACTGTTACTGTGTGCCAAGCAGGGATTTGATTGAGCTTATTCTTCATTCTTCCTATCTTCCTTTGTATATCACTGTAATAATGACTATCAATTTCTAATCCAGGAGTGGTGGCACACATCTGTAATCTCCCCCCTCTCAGAGGCTAAGGCAGAAGGATCTCAAGTTCAAGCCCAGCTCTAAAATTTAGTGACTTAATGAGATCCAGTATCTTCTATCTCTTCAACTCTGACTTGGGATCTTAGGTTGTTAACCATCCAGAAGAAAAGCTGATTAGTATCCTGCAGCTTATGCCATTCACTTTGCCTTATCTGACTCAATTGATTTTACTTGTTATACATTTCCTTTTGTATTTCTGCTTTTCGCTTGTTATACTAGGGAGACTATACGATATTTACACATGTGTGTC
>PVKA01002884.1:0-40238 GCA_004027165.1 Ctenomys sociabilis
ACTGCTCCCTGCTCCCCCTGCCTCCCCTGGTGCAGAGGCTTGCTGGCCACAGACCCAGGAGCACTGCCCTGGACTCACATGACACTGGTGCCCACATTTCAGGTCAGCAGCTCTCCAGTCAGGGACAGGTTCTCAGCCTCTCTCTGAATCTCTGCTAGCGAAAAGGCTTGGCGGTCAGCAGCACAGGGTGCCAGGCCCATCTAATCAGCCTTAGACTCTGCTTCTCAAACATATCCATAGAGCTCCCCAAATGATCAGAAGTACAAGTACACATTTTTAGGAAGTCTGGAGTATCCCAAAGTAGTTTTGTATTCTTTGCTATGTCTAAAACACTACACAAAACTTTTGTTATAAAGAATATTCCTGTTTTTATTTCAACATTAAAGTAATGTTTTAAAACTATTACCACTAATTACAAGTGACCTCATAAGACAATGGTACTAGATTTAATCTTGATCACAAATACCTCACTATATTTACATGAACTCAAAGCTCTGGCCTGAGTCTGAGGACAGAGTGTTAGTGTTTAAGCCCCACCTGCCTTCCCAGTAGGACAGCGTTAGCATGGCAAGATGCTGACAGAACTTAAACATCCTAAGGGAGCTTAAGTCTTTTATGCTTTTAACTGTGCCCCATATGATAGAAAATCTAAACCTCACTACACCAACAGTATTTCTTGACATTTTTAAAATATGATTTAAATGAGTACCAGACTCAAGACAACGTACTTACTTGGGTCATTTCTCTGATCGAAGTGATGCTGTCCAATGCTTTCATTACTCGATCATAGTTTTTCTTCTACATAATGAAAGAAGAAGAAGAAGAAGAACGTTCATGTGCAGCCCCTTGCAAGGCTGTTTACCAGAGGAGAAACACATTCTGTTTGCACATGAACTTCCCACCAGAGGCCCCAGGAGAGTGACAGCTGCTTTACGTGCATGAAAGGGAAGCTGGCAGTAACATGGCTCAAGGACACAGAATTTATGACTACAGTCAGACGAGAAGAAAAGAAACAGTGCCTTTCCTTAGGTAAGGACACAAAAGCATGCTCAGTCTGCCAAAAGAAAGCATAGAAATACAGGAAGCATGGCCTCTTGATTTAGGCAATTGTCATTAACAGAGAAGGCAATATGGTAAGTGCAAAATCCTTCTAAAAATACAAAAATCTGATTAAAATAACCACACCATTTATTTTGTTTTGATTGAGAACACAGTACCATTACTGCCACTTAAAGACTGCAGTGACAGCACACATGAGAGGCCATGCACAGTAGTGGCAGTGACTGATTTCTAAACATGTGCACGCACAGACACTGTCACCACTGTGGGCCAAGGCCACTCTCCTGGGGGGCATCACACACTTGTGCCTTCGGAATGGCTTAAAGATGAATAAGAACATAAACGAGATAATCAGTTCTCGCAGTTTGAAAATTTCATTTCGAAGGATTCTGCTTTATCCTCACAGGAACCAACAAAATGATTTTCGGAAGAAATACCAGCCCATTAACAAGATGAATTCAGTGTTCACCTTCAGGTAACTGGAGGGAACAGGAATGGAAAAGAAGGAGTGGATGTGAAAAGAGCAAATCAAAAAGAAAATACAATGCTAACAATTGTTAGCATCCTGCTCACAATCCACAAAATGCAAAATGGAAATTCAAGAAAACAGACAATGGAGTTAAAATAACCATGGATGTGTTTCAAGAAACAGATGTTCAGGTAAAAAGAGCAAAGCTAGTGAGACTGAAATCTCAGCTTCTAGGACTGGAAACACGGCCACACACTAGGATCCACGCCACTTACCCTGGGGTTAAAGGCCAACATCTGAGGGTCGTTAGGGTCTACCACTGACGGGTATGGCTCGAAAATGACAACTTTTCTAGGAGATTCCAACGCAGACCTGCACATGGATACGAGTAGATCCACGACCTGGAAACACACACAGGAACATCACTCTTCAAGTTTCTCCCAGGGACCTGCCTCCACCCCTCCACCTTAGTGTTAGCCAGCTAGTGGCCCAGGCAGCTACAGCCTCTGCACGCTGGAGCTCATGGTAAACTGTGCCAAACTTAACAATTTCAAGTAACAAACAACTGCAGCCTCTCACTCCTCACCTACTAACCCCTCTGTAATTAGCACCAAGGGTGGGCCAGGACTATCCTAGGGCACTACCACAAGGCAGGGAGATGGCGGCTGCTGGAGCTCGGGTGGTGGGGACAGGCCGCTGCAGCAGATCTGTCACCACCAAGTCCAGTGAGTATATTCTCCAGCACAATTCTGCTGCTGTTCAATGCTACAAAAATAGGTGCTGGAGAGTCATGCAGAGGAATACTGCCTGAGCGTGGCTGGAGAGGGGCAGTATCTCAAGAGCTTAGCAAGGTCCGGGAGGAACATGCACCGCAATGGGAGCTGAGGGAAGCCAACTGCATGGAAGAGCCTGCACTGCTCTGGAGGGGCAAGTCCCCTGCAGCACCCTGCCTCTTCCTCTTCTCCTCTGTTAAAGTTCACTGATGCCTGGTGACTTCTAAATACGAGGGCTTCCTTTATCCTGTGTTAGCTACCCTACGATCACTGTGCAGTTCATTATGTGGTGGACTGCCTATGGGCTGATTCGGCTTCCCATGCTGATGCCAAGACAAACTTTTCTTTTTGGCAAATGAATCTCGAGAATGGATACTGTTTAGAGGGCACGCACTTGCAGAGACATGACAACGGTGTGGACACAAAGCAAAAGCTGTTTCTAGGAAGCTCTAAAGTGAGCAAGTAAAAATATATAGTAAGTTCGCCTAGGTTGAAGAGAGGGGCACTGCCACCTAACATCCAGGAGGCGATGTCATCAAGTACCTACAAAGCATGCCCCCCGCAACATGCAGAGCTTCCAGTGCCCTACGTAGCAACATATATCCAGCATTCAACACCACGGGAGCTGCAGGAGGTGCTGCTTCTGATACACTTTCCCACCCCTGTGAGCATACATGTACACACACACACATACACACACACACAAGCCTTGCGTTACACTCTGAGGAAGAAACACAACAAGGTGATGACAGGTGCTCCCAAGCCCTCCTCACACCCACACCCCTTCTACCCCAGAGCTGAACCTCAGCTCTGATCCAGCTGCTTACAGCACTATCTGTTCTCCTAATGAAATGCAAACGCCAACAAGAATTCCCAAGGAAGTGAATCAGAGAAGTAGCCCTGTCCAAACCCTTCAGAGGGGAGCATGGCAGCACAGATGGGTATAACTCACACAAACCTTTAAAAGGTATGCCTTGGTATGCAAATTAAGGCTTATTTCATACATTTGGAGGTCTAATATTTTCACAGTGCAGTGCAGTGAACTGCTCTGCCTACAGATACACAACGTAATCTGACAGGCAGCAGCTCTGCCACAAAAGAGCAAGGTGGACATGTATCCCAACACTGATTCCTTATTTGGAAATCTCCCACCAGAGCCCAGCATGTAAACAAATGCAGCAGCACTGCTGGGAGGAGCCTCTTGAGTGAGCGCCTGGAGCGGACATGCCCAGACCACATGCAGGATGGGCACGACCTCTGGGGACAGTCCCATGCTTCAGCCCCGACCCAAGGGCTGGGGGAGAGGCTTGCTTCCACTAATATGCAGAAGCAGAACCTGCATGTGGGCCTCTCTTTTAAAAACCAAAGCAATTAGAAGAATATTCTTTTTGAAGTAAAATAAATTCACTGTTATGGAGATTGCTCTTCACAGATCAAGCACTAAAATGGTCTGGCCAAGTGTTTCAGTGCATAACCACCACTAGGTAATTTCAAATTCATTTCTATGTTAGAACCATTATTTTCAGAGATGCAAAGACAAGAGCAACAAAAACACCTATTATTCTATTTAACTATCCTAATGCTAAGATGCCTCAATTTTCCGATCATCTGCTATTTTAGATCATTGCTATATTAGACTTTAATTGGTTTCCTTAAGAATTTACATCTGCAAATTCTACAGATTTTAAGTGTACTAATTAAAAAATTTTAATGTATGTGGCCGTAACACATACAGATGTTTTTACACACCATGCACTTGAACTGGTTTTATTTTTATACAGCTCTAAACATAGCTGTGATAGAGGTGTCGAGCCCCTCCCATATGTGGAGGGCCTCAGGTGTGAAAGGCGCCCCCAGGCTTGGAAGGTGGATCTAGGATGACTCAGCACGAGTGGGCTACATAAAGGAACTGGAGGCAGGATGGCCGCACCACCTCCTTGGGAAGAGCTCCGGTCTCCACAGCCAGCATGGAAAGAAAGGAGAGAGAGGCTGGCGAGAAGCTGCAGCTTGTCTCCTCCCTCTGCTCTTTGCTGTTTTCTGCCAACTTGGACTGCTGCCCCCTGCCATGTGTCAGTCTGCCTGGGAGCCAGCAGAGTATGGACTAAAACCACCACTAACTGAGCTAAGTAAACCTTTTGATGTTTATTTTAAATGGGTTTTTGCAGCACAGGCTGGCCTTGAACTCACCATGCAGCCTGGGGTGTCCTTTAAGTTTTATCAACTTAGTAATTCAGTCAAATTGCCTACATGACCAAAACAAGTTTTTTGGTGGAACTGTATGAAGTAACAAATTTGGTTTCTTTTAAACTTATTTTTTCTCTCCAGAAGTGTGGTATACTTCTCTAGGTCTAAGTTGCTTCCTTATTAGTTTTTGTATCTTCCCTATCTTATAAATACTGCTCTTGCAAAACTCTATGTTCCTTTATGTTTTGCCCATTATCTTTTCACCTAAATTTTAAAAAGCAAATTTCTTTCCAATTTATGGCAGCATAGCTCTAAAGTACACCTTCACAGAATAGGCATAAGCATCTCAGTATCTTAACTTCACCATATAAAAATGAATTATAATCATCCTTAGAATTGAAGAAACTTGGTTTAATTTCTTCCCCTTGGCGACTGCAAGATGACAAAACACTCATTAGGTGAAGCGAAAACACTAGATTACATCTAGAAAATATCAACTATCAGCCCCTTGTGTTTAATAAAAAACTAGCAAAACTACCAATCCTAAACACGCAGTGTCCGCCACTGCACCACCAGTACCTGAGCTCCAGTCGCTATTTCGTCAGCGGCTTCGTTCATGACACCCAGCGTTTGGAAGGCAAACACACATAGCTCCCGCTCGCACACTGTGGGCTACAAAAGAAGCAGAGACTATTGGGGCACTTCTCCCATCTCAGTTCCTAGAGGAGATGCATGACCTCCCACATAATGACCGAAAGTCAGTGTTTTAGAAGGGGGAGGAAAATACACTAGTTTTTTAAAGCTATAAGTTTTAAAGTTATAAGTAAATTCACAAATTTGGGTAACAGTAAGGAAGGAATCTGCTAGAATATAGTCACAAATATAATAAGGGTCCATTACACTCAGCACAATCCAGGAATAAATGAATGTATTCTTAAATAGGAAAACTTACCACAGTTGTACATGAAAGCACTTTTAAAAAATACAATTAAAGCTAGTGACATAATAAAAATGATGCTAAATATGAGGCCATATAATTATGAGGCTATACATGTGGAGAATGCTACTCTTATCCTAAGAAATTTGTTTGGACAAAGTAAGCATGACTCTCTTACTCGCCCCCCACCTCTGGAAAGGCTGAGTCTATCGCGCACATTTTGGACTTCAGGACCCCGAGTCCATGGCGCTGAGCTCCACACCCTGCAGTTGCTTCGGAGGAGCTCTCATCTCTCAGGTCTGATACAGCATCACACTCTGATTTACCTAAACACCCCAGTCACACTGCTGAGACTTAATGCCCGCGGTGCCAGTGGCGTGTGGCTCTTTCCCGACTGTCTTCTTCATTCAGAACAGGCCCATATGTGTGGCTTATGGATAAAACCTGACCAATCACAAAGATTTCTAGTAGACTCTTCCCTAAACAGAGGTGGAGGAGGAGGAGGAGCAGGAGGAGGAGAAGACACTGATATACTCCCTTTACCTGCCTGAAAAGTGTAATCTCGTTCATTTTCAGAAATGTTAGAACGGGGGAGAAATTATTAGGCAAAGTTCTGCATCCAGACATGAGTCACATACATGCTACATATGCTTGCACACAGTCCTCAGATTGTCTTCTATTTTACTTATTTGAATCTTCGAGTGTGTATGTATGTGTGTGTACATGCACATGCATGTGCATACAACTATGCAGCCTCCCTTTCACCTATGGATATTAGATTATGTTTTCTGTACACATTCTGGAGCAGGGAACTTTGCATGATCTGAAGTACCAGCCAGTAACAACCACTTACTACAGACTTACAGTAGTGTCAAACATAAGGGTTGGGAACCTGCACAAACTGTACACAACCAAAAAGCAGGGAGAAAACCCTTGGGATTCATAAAGGTTCTGACATGTTCACACGCTAGCTACTCAGAATCCACTGACAGATATAACAGAGTCACGGAGGGAATTTTGTTTTGAATAATACTTTTGTCCAATAATGTATAACTTTCTCATGATCAAAATTTATCCATCAGGAGTGGCCAAACAGCTGGGAGTTCGATCCCATGGCAACTGAGTCTGGGCATGTTGGCACCCCCCTGTAATCCCAGCTTTTGGGAGACTAAACAGGCAGATCTAGCAGTGAGACCCTGAACATCCTGTAGACCCCTCCCTAAAATACAAAAAAGTAAACCTATCCATCAGGTGCTAAGTTAAATAAGGGTAATGATTAGTTTAATGTGCCTCTTGGCAATCAACTATACTTACTTTGTAGTCACATACATATGTAAACATATACATGTAAACAGCACATCAGGAAATATAACACTAGAAACTATATTTTTTTGGCACCAAATTATTTTAAACAAAAAAACTTGTTACATTGAAGATTAATCCAAATGTTTTTAAAATGTAGAGACAGAAAAAAGGAAGATAAGTACAGCTATAGATAGACAGACAGACAGACAGATAGATAGACAGACAGACAGACAGACAGACACAACATCTCCACCAGCTCTAGGCATCTATGGGCCATTCTCACTATCTCAAATTATTCATAATATTTTCACCATTTATTTTAAGTAATAAAACTGATTTTTTTGCATATAATGCTAGGGATCAAACCAAAGGCTAGCATAAACCTGAATTCTTAAGATGAAATTATTACAGGATTACTTTATTGACTCTTTGCTGAGTTTTTGGATGAAATAGCCCTTTTCCCCATTTTTGCATGTAGAACACTGATTTTTAAAATATTCTAGCCTGACAGCAGTACAGTTGGGAGAAATCTGGTAAACTAGAAAACTTCATTTTCCTATCATAGTGAAAAACTTAAAGTGTAATATAAATATTATCATGCCTATTATTTTACCTTCCTTTCTTTTCAATGTAGCAACTACAAAAAACTATTGCCATTAATTACTATACTACTATTATACTAAATAAATACTAATGAACTTTTAAAGTAACAATTCTACATATTTTGTTCATTCCTCAGACAGCTCAAGGGACACTCAAAATGTATTTAAATTATATCAAATTTGAGATAGCCGTGATGGTGCACACCTGAAATCCGATGACTTTAGAAAGCTGAGGCCGGAGGGTTGCCATGGGTTCAAGGCCAGAATGGGTTACATAGTAAATTCAAGGCCAATCTGGCCTACACAGCAAGACCTTGTTTTCAAATTTTGCATATTTATGTTTATTTTTAATAGTAATCTTGTTTATCCATAGTTTCTACATCAAAGATTTTATTGTTACTGATAGTAATTTATTTTAATTACTATTATGCACATGTTTACAAGGCTGCTACCGTCATGCTGGGTAATGTGACACACTGGGACCCCTTTTGTTTCCTTTGCATTTCCTTTTTTTTTTTTTTTTTGCAGTGCCAGGGATTGAACTCAGGACCTCGTGCTTGCCAGGCAAGCACTTATTCTACTGAGCTATCTCCCTAGCCCAAGCACTTCCATCTTATAAAAGAATCTATTTTGTTTCCTATCACCTCTCCTTTACTTTTTAAAATTATATTTAGTTTTCTCATGTAAGAAAGGCCATGCAATATTCACATTTAAGAGCTCAAAGTATCAGGGGCTGGAGAGATGGCTCAGGGGAATAAGCGCTTCCCTGGCAAGTGCAAGGGCCTGAATTTGATCGCTGGTTCTGCCAAAAAATGAAAGAAAAGCCAGGTGTGGTGGCGCATGCCTGTAATCCCAGCACTCAGGAGGCAGAGGCAGGAGGATTGTTTTGAGTTCGAGACCAGATTGAGCTACAAAGTGAGCTTAAGGCCAGCTTGAATTGCATAGTGAGACCCTGCGTCAAAAAGACAGAAAAAAAAGATTTCAAAGTATCCACACAAGATGGAACTACACAAACTCTCTGTCCACAAGGAATCCGTCAGACAACGCCCACAGCAACACCCTGACCAAGAAGGCAGCACTAGGTCTCTCCGCCTTAATGAAACAGAAGGTGTTCTTGAGTGGGTCAGTCCTCTCGCCCCTGGCAGACCACTCCAACCCTGCAGGTGCCTGCTGTGCCCAAGCTGTGGGCACAGGAAATATCAGCATCCACTCAGAGAGTGCAGTCATCGTCTAGCCGCACAGCACAGAGTACTGGGCATGAGTTGTCAGTAGTGTACTTTAAGTTTATGATAAATCAATTCGCTTCCATTTGTAAAACATTACTTCTTAACCTATTATTATATTGCCTTGGAATAATTAATTCAGGAAGATTGTACCAACTCCCTCCTCTACCTGCAGAAACAGATTTACTATAAAATATCCATCTGGCACCATATGAAGCATGGGAAACTTTGTATGTGTCCCTAGAATATGAGTACTTTTCAGCTAAGATGAATAAATTTTTAATTTTATTTGAATCAAAACAATTTTAATGTGAGCAATAAAAACATGTTTAAAAAATCATTTTTAAGCCCAAAGGAATACTTTAGAACTATGTTTTAGAAAATGTGTTCACAAGGAATTTACACACCACTGCTTCCTGCAATAAGAAATGTGACAGTATAGCTATGCAGAGCAGAAGACATGGCGCTGGGGCACGCTTTTCAGACACTTTCACTGCTTGAACAAAATTTTGTGTGAACAATGTATTTCATGTTGGTCGCAAATATGTAAAAAGTGAAGTTCTATCCAGTTTGAGACCATGTGTGCAGCTTTTTTCTTACCTGTGAAACAATAATTTTTAAAAAGCCAGCTTCACAGAGAGCTGTTCTAGCACTCACATGACACGGTAACCCAGATGAGCCACCTCTTATAGCAACTCTAGCCTGCTGCACACACAAAGTTAACTATTTAATAAGAAACACTTTTCTTTGAAATATACTGTCCTGTGTTTTCTTTTGATAAATGTATGCATCAAAATGCTTAATGCACTGCTATAATGCTTTCAACTTTAAAGCACTATCAATATAAATGTAAGTTTCTCATTTATAAGCAAGTGTTGAAAAAATATAGGATTAAATTAACATTTTAAGATTCACAAAGTCTGTAATTCCTTAATTTTCTTAGTTATTTTTCTCATTATCAAGACAAAGACACAACGCACAAAATTAAGGGAAGAAGGTTTCTTTGGCTCACGATGTGCAGAAGTTTCAGGCAGGCCCACAGGCGCCAAGCAGCGCACAGGAAGGAGAGCACTGGGGAAGGGACGAGCACGCGAGGGGCTAGACGAGCCTTTTCCTGTCCCTTGATCTGTGCCCAGGCTATGAATCAGGGCAGTACCAAACCGGCACACAGCCTGATGCAGCGCACACACCGTACTCCCAGCATCACACCTTCTAGATCCGACCACCTCTGCAGAAGCCCTAACAGTGACTGCGGAGGCTTCAGCGCCATCCAGACCCGAGCTGTGAGTCTGTATTTCGGGTTCTGTGTCAGTGCCTTGGTTCTTATAGCTGGGATGCCGGTTTAGGTCAGGGAAGGTCACTGACACTTGAAGTCCCATGGCAGACAGACCCAGCTGAAAGTCCACATAGCGTTGCCCCTACCTCATTACATTCCACAGATGTGTTCCGTGACTATTAAAACCAGCACTGATTCAGTTGGGTATTTTTTAAAAGTCATCTTTTTGAACTAAAGAATGTTCAGCTCAACTATTATTTCAGTTTACCTTGTGTTTCAGAACCCAAAATCTGAATAATTTAGAAGGAAGATATTTGAAGAAAACAATATAATAACCATTGGTGAATTCCCACATTTTGTAGGGTGAAATTCTATACCATTTCCAATGCATTTTTATATTCTTTTAAAATAAAATAAATACTCTGTCATCCATTCTTCAAATACTAACGTCAGGCCTAAATACAAAACAACCTACCTATTTTGCTCTCAGAAGGAATGGGAATTCAAACTACAACCAAATAACAATTGTTACTAATACTTCTCAGGAAACTGAACCTTGGGTCCAAACGTCAGTGTAAGGTTCACAGCAAAGAGCATAAACAAAATACAATCAGGTTTTTCAGTGGACAGGACTGGTGCTGGGGCGAGTGTCAGGCAGGTGCACCCCAAGCCTATCTAGGGGCTGCTGGCCAGAGCCTCAGCCTGCATCCAGCCACACAGAACCAACTGGTGGCCCAGGCAAAGAGGAGGCCAGCGTCCTACGTGTTAGCGTGTGGACAAGAAGGGATTCTCACCCTGAGAACACAGAAACGCCAGGACCTGCACCCGGGCCACCTTGGCAGGGAGGACTGCACAGGATACTTGCCACGGCTCACATCCTACAGCAGAGTGACTCCCACACAGGGGTCAAAGAGTACGAACAACTGCACTGATCTAAGAACAGGTGTTTTCAAAGAGCACTTTATACAAAAGGGCAGTACTTTTTCTATTTTCTTGTTTGCCAAAACACAATGCATCCCTAAAACAGTTTCCAGCCTCAATGCCCCAGCTGGCTCCAAATAAAAAGAAAGGCTCATGGAATTCTGGGTTGGTTTCTGATACCAGTCTAACTGGTGCACAGGCAAACTGAAAACCTAACCCTCAGAACAACTCCCCTGGTCTACTCTGAGTGCTTTGCAAATTTCAAATGTGATGTGAGACCTCACCTGGCAATGACATCTGCAGATCTTTTACACACACAACAGAGAGCACTGGGGGCACCACACTGCTTCTAACTGGCACTTGGGCCACCTGCGATGCAGGAAAGCAGCAGGCTGGCCTCAGCCTCGAGCAGTGCAATAGAGAAGCACAGGCTAACATCTCAGTAGCTCTGTGGAGGAGGTGTGAAGGGGCGTCGATGGCATCAGAAGAAGCCAAGTTTGGAGAGAACAGGAAAATCATGAGAAGGGTGAGTGAAAACAATGCAAGCACCCAGGTCTTCCCTGACCTGCTCAATCGCCAGCAGGCCATGACTTCTCCCATTGGAGCCCTGCGCAGTGCCCTGTCGCTTGTGGACTGAGTAAGCAGCCAGTGCATTGGCTCACCGGTCAGCATCCCAGTAGAAACGGACCAAATGCTGCCCCGTCCCGGGCACGCTGAGCCGGCGACCGAGTCCAGGCATGGCAGTGCATGCCTGTAATCCCAGCATGAGGGAGGCTGGAAACAGGAGGATCACTAGAGTCGGAGCTGCAGAGTGAGTCGCTGTACCAAATACATAAAATGAAAAAGAAAAAAGGAATGTATCTGGACTTTTGTGTATTTTTCTTAAAATAAAGCAAAACACAATTCAAGTACACTGCCTGTTTAATGAAATTAAGGGGAAGTACTTCTTGTTTACTCCTTTCCCTTTAAACACAAGAAGTCTCCTTGATTTTCATTTCCTGGCATGATTTCCCTTATTACTTAAAAAACAATTTTTCTGATTTCCATAGGTAGTTCGTGTTGCAACAGCATTAAACCATCTAAGAGAGATTTATTTTGAAAGCAGTTTCTCTCTTGCTCATGAAAGCACTCTCCCCTTCTTCAGAAATAGCACACTTCCCTGATGTGGCCCTAAGGGCAGAGCATCAGCCGGAAGACAGGCAGAACAGTGATAGCACTGCCTACTCAAGGGTGAGCGGCCAGCAATCACGCACATGCAGGGGCCTCCAGGTGAGTGGGCCGACTCCATGATGAAGCCCAGTTCCTTCAAGTCAGAGCCCTGTGGTAAGGTGGACGGAGCCACCCCAGAGTCCTGTGTCCACCTGTCATCAACTAGAAGAGCAATGCTATCTGTAAAGTGGGAACAATAACAACATCCACGCCTCACAGAGCTACTGAAGGATTTTTTTTTTTAAATTTTAGGGAAGGGTCTACAGGGTGTTCAGGGTCTCACTACTAGACCAGACTACTAGTGATCTGCCTGGTTACTGCCTCCCACGAGCTGGGATTACAGGTGTGCACCACTACATGGGCCCTGGGGGCAGGGCCTGCAGGCAGTACTGGAAGGATTACATTTGATAATTAATGAAAAGCATTGAGCACATGATCACATTGAACAACTGCTCAGAAAGCACTTGCAGCTGCACACTGCTCCTGTCTGAGTGTTGAGATGCCACAGCCTTGGAAGGTCAAGGGACAGGCGCTGACAAGAAGCACCCTCTGCAGGCAGGACAGCTGGGCTGACTGGAGTGCCCTCCCTACTCACATCATAGCTACACCTCTCTGGGACAAATTAAAAAAAAAAAAAAAGAGAACTATATAAGCTCTCAATGAATAAATTCTGACTTTACTAATTTGGATTTCAGAATGACCTCTGGGATGAGGTGACTGACCAAAAGTGCCGTGAGGCGCTGGGCAGCCGCGCTGCAGGGGAGCACTCAGCCAATGCGCACGACATCCCGCATTCAGCGAGCAGCTCCAAGAGGAAAAGGCCTGCACACCGCAAGAACAAACTCCTTTTTCATATATTTTCCCTTAAATAAGGGGGAAACAATGAATCATAATGTTTATGAAATATATATACATTCTTAGGTATAAGTCTCTTTTACATATATCAGAACAAGAATGATGTTTCCTAAGAGTGCAACACTGACCCCACATGGCACTGTCGAGTCATCATGCCTTCGGTACGGGGTTGAAAGTGCAGAGTTTTGAAGTCAGAGGATCTTGGTTCAAAGTCCAGCCTCCACCCACAAGATCTGGCTGGCATTGAATAAGATGCTTAACCTCGGAGAATTCTAATCTTATTTGTACCATGGGAGTAAAAATACCTAAACCACAAGAGATTTTGTCAAAATCAAATAGGGGAATATATATAATCTATATATCAATATCTATATAGATTTGCCTGGTTGCTGTATATGTATCGCATTATGGCAGGCGCAGAAGGCCCAGTGATCTCCACTCCTCTCCTAACCGTGACAGCACATTTTATGCTTTCTCAAATTCAAAACCAGGGTTCTGCTATTCAGCTGGAGCAGAAGGCACTGCATGTTTTGAGCTTTACACTGAGTATAGGTATCAGTGAAACTGTCTAGAGAAGAAATGCCAATTTTCACCCTCTTTAATAAGAATCTTAAAAATACTGGCAAAAATTATGCGAAGCAAGTCTTTGTCTTCTGAAAATTAGCTAAAAGATTTTGATGACCCAAGGAGCACTTCCTGAAGACAAATGGCTGGACTCTGAGAAGAACAGCAAAGCCCACAATGCTTGAGCCTCCCTGGGCAACCTTTTGATGTACCTGGCATTAGTGGGCCTGAAGATAAAGGCTCATAATCCTGACACTGGAGAAAGCAGCACAGCACTGGTATTTTTGGATCTGATGGTGCTCTGAAGATAAGCTCAAAATCACTGTCTTTCTTTCTGCCTGGCTTAGAAGTCATGCAGGGCTAAGTCCACAGCATAGGGACACTCACAACAACTATTTTAGGGACTGCTATGAGAAGAACACTAAGGTATGCCATACCAAGCTGACCAAAAGTTGAGAGGAAAGCCTCAGGAATGGACAGTGAAAAGCCTGCATACATTCCCCATGAGCCCACAAGAACACATAATCACCCACAGCAGTCTGTGTACCTGCTCAGGAATAGGTGACCCTTAAGTAGATGTCACTTCCAGCTGGCCTTAAGGCTCGGTGCTAGCAGGAAGTGCCCGTTTAGAGCAGGTGATCAGCTTCTGTCCTGAGTAACAATGGCAAACCCCAGAAGACTTAAAGCCTCTCAGAGGCCAAAGCGTTCCTTGTTGATGAGGGCCAGCTGGCTACTTCAGGAATAAAGCCTCACTGGCTACACAGGATATGAGTAGGGACAATGTGGAAATAATGTAGGAGGAGAAAAAAAAATCACAAAACAAATTACAATACGTAAGAGCTGGCCAGATCAGGGGACTGTTGCGCCTATTTAGGCAGCGCAGAGCAGCTGGGATTTGATCACCAGCATGCGGTGCCAGCCCCCAGAGCCCAATGAGATGGATTGAGATTGGGCGTGGTGGTGCACCTGTAATCCCAGCGCTTGGGAAGCTCTAAACAGGAGGATCACTGAGTCTGTTTCTGTAGTGAGGCCCTGTAAGACCCTGTACCAAATACATTAAAAAAAAAAAAAAAAAAAAAAATTACAATATGTAACAACAAAATAAATCTTAGGGACAGAGATCTAATTATCAAATGGCTACATTAACGTAGTTAAAATATCTAGTTTTCAATAAAAAAGTATATGGCATGAAAAGAGAAAAGGCCCATAAATAGGCCTCCACCAAGAGAAAGGGTCCTGGAGAAAATAGACGTTAGATTCCATTGGTCAAATATTTGCGAACTAAAGAAACTGACATCTGAATAAAGAAGAGACAGTATCTCAAGAGGGTGAATTTATAAAAATGAAACAAAAACTGAAGTTGAAAAGTGGAACTAAAGTAAAAACTCACGAAGGCACTCCAGCAGCAAATCTGAGCAGACAGAAAGGAAGGAAACTGGAACCTGGAGAGCTGAGACGCCCTCTGCTAAGAGTAAGCACAAATACCAAAGGAAGCGAACAGAGCCGAGCCCAGACCTGTGCAATACACAGCCAGTGGGAGGGCCACAAAGAGGGCAGGAAGAAAACGTGAAAAATGTATCTAAGGAAATACAGTTGTAAAAACCCAGAACTCTGGCTGGGGAGACAGCTCAGGGGCATCAGCACCTACCTGGCAAGTACTAGGTCCTGAATTCAGTCCCCAGCACTGCAATCAATCAATCAACCAATCAATCAATCAATATCTAACAAAAGGGTCAAGGAGATTGAAGCTATGTACGAGAAAAAACATTTATGCATTATTAAAATCTAGCTGATTTTCTATTTGATTCAAACTAGATCTTTCCGAATTAAAATGCTAATTGCAACTCCCTGGGCAATAATTATGAAAACAAATCAGAAGTTCATGGAAATTAAAACAGTACACAAGGAAATATGCGTTTACACACCAATGAAGGCAATCATAAGCTAATAGAGAAATACAAACGTAATAAGCAGAGAAGATGAAAATCAAAATGAATTGTTTGGTCATAAAAATTACATTAAAAGACAGAAAATAGCATAACAGAATAAAAGAAATCATTCCAAGAAATATAGAAGAAAAGAAGAAACACAAAAAACACAAACAAAAACACTTTCATGTTTGGAAAGCATTCAACAAACTAGAACTAAAAGGGAAGTTTGTTTACCAGATGAAAGGCATCTGAAAAAGTCCGCAACAGCCATGAAGACTGCAGCTTTGCTCTCTAAACTATGAAATAAAGACCTCTGTGCTCACCATTTGGAACTGACTTGCATGGAAAGTTCTAGGCCAACCCACAAAGCAAGCAAAAGCAACATGGAATGTCCCAGACTTTACCTGCAGTTGATCTGATCTTACGTGAATGCTAGAGAATGCAACAATAAAAAAGCTTACGAAGAAGTTCAGCAAGCTTGCAGAATACAAGGTTAACATGCAAAACTCATGCCTATTTCTCGATGCTAAAAAACGAAAAATCTGAAAATTTATTTATTTATTTTGTATTTTAAGGAAGGGTCTACAGGGTATTCAGGGTCTCACTACTAGATCGGACTCATAGTGATCCTCCTGTTTACAGCCTTCCAAGAGCTGGTATTACAGGTGTGCACAACCTTGCCCAATTTCAATCACCCTCTCAACACACCCCCGGGGACAGGGGTGGTGGGCAGGCTTAGGGATTGAACTCCTGGCCCCTGTGCCTGCTTGCAGGTGCTTTAATCCACTAATCTATTTGGCCAGCCCTCTGAAAATGAAATTTAAAAAGCTGAATTTACATTATCAAAAAGGAATAAGATACATAAAAATAATTTGATTCAAGAAGTATAAAACTTTCATAATGAGAACTACTAAACAGCATTGAAAGAAACTTTCAAAGTCCCAAATAAATGAAAAGACACTATTGCACCTACACTAGGGAGACTAAGAAGATGTGTCCTACTTCATTCCAGCCGCTATGAGCAGAATGCCTTGGGGCAGAGTCCTCCACCACGAACAACAGGCCAATACTTCTCACAGGATAGAAAATGCAAAGAGAAGGCAAGGACACCCATTGTCAGGGAGGCCCAAATCCTGTCCATACCCAGATGTGGCAGCTGAGCCCACACATGGCGGGGATCTGAAGGGCTCTCTTCTCTGTTCTCCTATTCAGAAAACACACGAGGTCTCCACTCTACCTCATGGTCTCCATGTCAAGGTCCGGCCCTCTTCTGACCTCAGTACTTGAGGTCAGAATTTCAACATGTGGATTTTGAGAAGACACAAACAATGTCCACAGTTGATGACAGTAATTCCCAAACTGGCTTATGGACCCCACGCAAATCTACACAAATCCCAACTCCTTAATTAGCAGAAGCAGACCAGTGAAAGACAACTGATACAGAAGTCAAAGGACCCAAACAAAATATCCATGTAAGGGAGAACACAAAGAATTCATGTCTTGCTTTCAATCTTACTACAAAGGTATGTTAATCAAAACAGTATAGCACTGGCATAAAAAGTTACACAGATCAGTGGACACAGGACTCCAGAAATAAACCAATACTATGGTCAAATCATTTTCAACAAGAGTAACAAGATCACTTAATAAAGAGTCTTTTCTATAAACTATACTTGGAAAATTGGGTACATGGTACTCTTGATTGACTTGATTAACTAGAACTTATTCAGTGTCACAAGATTGTTTGCTTCTAGGAATTTTGTAGTTTGTTTTATATTTAAGTAACTGGTCATTTAGAATTAGTGATTTTAATGTTATACACATTTTTTATTTTGTATTTTAGGAAAGGGTCTACAGGGTATTCAGGGTCTCACTACTAGATCAGATTCATAGTGATCCACCTGTTTACAGCCTCCCAAGAGCTGGGATTATAGGTATGTGCCACCACACCCAGTTTCAACTGCCTTCTCCACGTGCCCTGGGGTCAGGGCCAGCACAACAGGCTCAGGGACTGAATCCCCAGATCCTGTACCTGCTTGCAGGTGCTTTAATCCGCTGAGCTATTTGGCCAGCCCTGTTATACACACCTTATTGATAAGAAATTACCACTTGAAACTAAAGGATTTTCCCTGAACTGTATTACGCACACTGTTCTTCTTTCTACATTTTCTCGACCACATCCTAAGTGTATCTTCCAGGGTTCTTTAATACTGTGGTACACTTCTTCTGACTAGCACAGGTCTATACTCCCCTACTTGTGCTGTGCACTTTAAATTACAGGGTTTTAAATAAACATCATGCAACCATCCTTAGCATTTCCCCTTTTAAACAGTATTTCTTAAAGTTGCATCATTTGTGATCAGCGAAGGTCTGGCTGTAGATGTACTGACAGGCAAGAAGTGCAGTAAGAGGTATTAGTCTAGTACCATCGACCTGATCCTTCACAGATCCCTGCAGGAATAACAACTCATTGTTAGCCAAATCCTACCACTTAGTAACTTAAACCTTTTGCCCGATATTTACCTTAAACTGTGGTCATTTATACTTGATATCCTAACACTTCCATGGCGACCCTGACCACTGCCTGCCATCCCAGCAACACAAACTTACCCTGAGCATGGGGCCATTCTGAAACACGTGCGGCTCATCGCAGACCACACAGTACTCATTCAACACGGGGATCCGCTGCTCAGCAAACTCAATTGTCTAAAGAAAATGATAAAGACAAACAATACAATCAAGTTAATACACACGATCTGAAAGCCCAGCAAGGGGCAACCATTTCTACAACGGACAGAGCCTTAGCTCTTACCTGCACCAGGAAGCCGCGGTCTCGTATTGGAATACATTTTGCACCATTAGGCTATAGAAGGGAAAGTAAATGAATTGAATTGGGAAAATGTATGATAAAATAACAGTGAGTACAGAAGTGACTGCTGTAAGGCAGCATGAAATATTAAGCCACTGTCTATGACAACAACGTGTGAGAATTGCTTTATTCACCTACCTATAAGGCACTTTTTGCATTATTTTATGATTTTCCTCTAAATGATTAGCATTCTTAATGGCTGATCCGGCACACATGACTGGCCTCGTGACGCATAGCACAAACTCATTTCCCTATTACTCATCAGCAAATGCTCAGGCCCCCTCATTACAGTATCAAAACCTTATTCCTTATTTTAAAGACGGATACAATTACTCCTCCAAGGAGAAATTAGAGAGCTACTACAAGCAGCTCAACCCTAAGCACAATGCATGTATGCTTAGACTTATAGGTCACTACAGAGACTTGCTTTCACAGAATATGTGAAATTATCTTTCTTTGGCAAAACTATCAGGGGGACAGTCCACTCTGTAATTGTCTTACACTATTTTCTCCATGACCCTAACCCTTACCATTAAACGGGAACTGGCCTTTAGGGTGGCCTCATGCTCAAATTTTCATGAAACACAGTTTTACGCCACAATTTACAATTTAGTTTGAAAACTAAATCTATATCAGGGTAACTTCCTGAAAACAGAGCCTTCTTTTCTGTCAAGTTTAATTATCTACAGTTGGGTATATCCATATGGATGGGTAGAATTAAGCATGTGCTTCCCCTCCCCCCCACACACACACAGAGGGGCGGGGAGCCTAAATCACTCAAGAGGCGACTTCTGTTTCAATCCACGCCACAGACATTGCCCGGCCCCAGCTTCAGCACCACAGACACGCAGAGGCGAGTACAAGCGTGGCCTGGGGATCCACTTTCCACACTGCTTCTCACCACCACTCACACCACTCTCTCACAGCCCCTGCCTTCAAGATTACTCTTAATTCAATCCCACAACAAACAAATTCCTGTGAAAAGAACACAGCGATTAGCCAGATCTTAACAGAACATTACACTGCAGCTCAGAAGGAAGGGTGTGAGACTCCGAGGGCAGGCCCTCTAGTCTCAGCAACACTGCACACCAGGGCAGGAGCTTGAACTGGAACTGAAACCAGCAACTACTATATCAACAATAAAATGCCCCACTCAGGACAAGAGGAAAACATTTACGCACAGCAGGCTGGGAAGATGAAGATGAAGTTGGCGTTAAGATACCAATAAGCCCTGAGGAGAGAGAGAGCCTGCGGCCCTCGGCGGCAGGCTCCTTGAAGAGCTCCGCTTTGGCGGCCCGCGGGGCACCGGCGCAGGCTTTGCCCAGCAGCTTCTGGCCCTTCAGCCCGTACAGCTCCTCCGCCCGGAGGCTGCTGGAGTAGGAGCGGCTCAGCAGCTTGTGCGGCTTCGGGCCGGTGCAGTGCTCGCAGCGCGGGTCCCCCGAGCAGGAGCGGCTCAGCAGTTTGTGCGGCTTCAGGGTGACAGTGACACAGTCCTCTGGCTTTCCAGCAGCAGAACAGGGGCGGCCCAAGAGCCTGTGCGATTTAATGGTGGTCAGGGCCTGCTCGGCTCGGGGGTCGCTGGACAGGGAGCGCCCGAAGGTCCTGTGCGGCTTGGCGGCGCACACGTCATCCGCCTTGACCGTGCTGGAGCAAGTCCTGCGCAGCAGCTTGTGCGCCTTGGAGACGCCATCCTGATCCACCTTCAGTTTGGATTTGCTTTTCCCGCAGCCAGGGGGAGGATAGCTTGGCGACCTTCAGAAGGGAAGGGGAATTAATTACTAGGGGGCAAAGGGCAAGTGTAGCGAGCCACAGAGAGCCCTGGAGCCCAGCACTGCAGCAGCACACAGGCACCCACGCTGCCTGCCACGGCCCACCCCGGCCAAGCAGGCATTGCACACATGTGCAGAGACCCCAGCGAGAGCATCACCCCTTCCTGAAGGCAGAGACCCCTGGGCCTCACCACAGCTACCCAGGGTCCCCAAGGAATCCAACCTATGGAACGCAAGGCGAGCCAAAGCAATTACAGTTTTAGTAAACTGAGCAGATGCTAAAGAAATTCAAAGTGCAGAAACTAACATTTATGTTTCTGATAGAATACATGGAGCTCAGTCCATTCTTTAAAATCATAAAGAAAATAACAGGCTGGGAGTGGTTGTACCTGCATGTAATTCCAGTACTCGGGAGGCTGAGACAGGAGGGTCACTCTGAGCTCGTGACCAGCCTGAGCCTCAGAGTGAGACCTGGCCTCAAGAAAGCAAATGAACTAAGCGATGCCAAGGCTACTGAGTGTTTTATGCCAAGTACCAGTGTGTGCATGCCCTCATCAGGACAGGCAAAGTCACATGTCACCAACCTGCGCAAGGTAGAAAACAGGTGCAGGGGGGACTTGACTTTCTTTTCTGACAGCTTCTTACTGTGCAGGCAACTGGACTTCTCCTTGCTCTGTTTCCACTGTTGTGTCACGAACGTCTGCATGATTCTGCCAAGCCAAAGTTAACTCTGTTATTTTAGCCCAAAGGTGCTGCATATACTTCTCATGTTAAAGCACATTTGTCAAAGAAGGTACACACATGGTAACCACTGAGATTCTAACACAGAGTTTCTCTACATGAAATTTTCCATACAGAGGAATGCATAAGATAGCTTATGACCGAAACTTTATTATGGCTGGTTACATTACAGTATGGGAAAATAAATACTAATTATTAAAACAAAGTAAAAGCTGGTTTAAAAATGCAAATGAGACTGGGTGTGGTGGTGCCTGCCTGTAATCCCAGCCTTTGGGAAGCTGAAAACAGGACAATTACTATGAGTATGATGTATGTAGTGAGACTCTAGACCTTGTACTAAATACATAAATAAAAATAACAAAAAAAAAGATAGATGAGTTGTTAGAAGAATAAATATATACAGAAACTATCAGGACAGTTCTATCAGCACCTTTAGTTTAAGTGGTAACAAAAAAAAAAATTCTTAAGTAATTCTTTTTACTTGATTGACTCCCATGTAAAACAAAACTATATTGAAATAATATGCAAAGTTGACCCTACACAAAAATATGTGAAACTTGTCAGCACAGTGGAGCAAATATTTTTTAGAATGTAGGTGTTATTGAAATTATTTCCAAAATACAATCTTCCTTACCACCAGCAAGGAGGAATGAGGCAGCTCCAGGTCCCCACACTGCCAGTGAGGCCCTGCATCAGACACAAAGGCAATGATGCCGGATGTTGGCTATGTGCCTGGCTGAAGGGTCCAGCTGGGAGCATTTCGGAGTGCTCACCCTGCAGGTGCAGTGGATATCCAAGCCCAGTGGACAGCTGCCCCTGAATGCTAACACTCAGGTACTGAGCTGGCTGTCAGAAATGATTTTAGCACTGCTGGTCTGTCATGCTTTTTTCCCTTATTGCCAAAATAGATCGGTTCTGGTAAAGGAAAATAGCATATCTACGAGAGAGTAAAACAGAAACATATTTTTCCCCTTTCGTTCTCAAGGGGCCAAGGATGTAGTTCAGTGGCACAGCACCTGGAAAACACAAGGTCCTGAGTGCTATTCCCAGTACCAAAAAGTAAAATAAAAAAACTTGCAAGGCACTTTCAGGAAGTAACTATTACATATTTCATCAATAAGATGCGAAAATGAAAGCTGCCCAAGGAGGCTTGAGTAGTGGTGGTGGACTCACTAACCAGCGGGGGACACTCGTACGACGTGTGCTGCTCGACAGGGACAGGGCAATTCTGGGCACCAGGCAGGTCATTTGATTTCTTAAGATCCTTCAGTATTACCACACGAAGTGATTCTCCAGGAAGCTTATCATTTGGGCTCTAACAGGGTTTCTTCTGCGGGCTTTGGCCACAGCGAGATGCAGGGGAACTGCCACGAATACATGGTGATGCCAAATCCGCAGTACATCTGCCTTTGTGCTCAGCAAGAGGCTTTGCCATTGTACACTTCAGGCTTAGAGACATTCCTCACACAAGACTGCATCAGGAGTCAAATGTACTAATGCCTTTAGAACCACTGTTTCCCACCAAACATAACAAAAGATTTCTACAGACAACACACTGTATACCAAACAGATTGGTTTTCTTTCTCTGTTATTATAAAATAAAAGAAAATCCCAATTTCTAAGCCAGCCAGTGGGCACTTGCCTGATCAGGACAAACTCACTGCAGCAACAGAAAGAATCAGGCACCTCAGCATCTAAAACCAATAACTCTTTAACTTAGCGCCTCAGCACTCATGGTTCTTAGCTCCAAAGGTAGTGTAGCCAGGCTGAGACATAGGCCAAGCAGAGAGCACCCCAAGCGCCAGTGAGTGCCTGCATTTGATTCCTTGCAGGGCCAAAAGTGATCCCTGAAACTCGGCGGCAGTATGATGCACACGTGTGCGTGCCCCTCACAACCACCTTCTCATCTGGAGCTGCTAAGAGATCCACAGTTCTGCACTGGCACCAAAAAGCACTGCTGCAGCTGCTTCGGGCTAACGAGGATAGAGGGGAAGACACCAGGCCAGCCACAGAGCCGCACCAAGGGAAGAGCACCATAGGCAGCCCCCCACCCCAGGTGACCAGCAGTGCTGTTGGCTGTATACAGCAAGTGTCCATGTGGGCAACTGCACCATCTGCTTCAGGCTGATTTTAGAAAGAAAAAGGAGGGGCCATGAAGACAGCTTGGCAGTCTTAAATGCCCAACTAGGCAAGCACAGGGACCAGGGTGTGGTCCCTGGCACCACAGGCTGTGCCTATCCAGGCCCTGGGCACGCTGAAATGGCCACTGAGACCTGGCACGGTGGTGGTGCCTGCAATCCCAGAGCTGGGGAGGCTGGACTGGGAGGGTCACTACAAGGCTGCACTGTCAAGTGATACCCAGTACCACATATAGAAAAAAAACTTAAAATTTTAAAAAAGAAAAACTGCACTAGACAGTACTAGACTGTAAAGTAATACCATCCATCGAACTGGACTAATGGCCTTTTTGTTTACATTTTTAGTGTTTTATTTTGATTTGCACTTTAATCGTACACTGGATTTCATTCTATAAATGTGGAATTCTACAAAGGAAGAATCTGTACATGCCTTTTTTTTTTTGATTTTTTGTTTTGTTTGTTGTACATGCTTTTGTTTTATGCATTTGGAGGTGGAACAAGATTTACAGTCCTTGCCTGATCAGGGGAGCCAAGGATGTAGTTAAGTTGCACAGCACTCATAAATACAGTTTCACCCTGCTCAGAGGAGAATGTCATGCAAAGTTGAAGGGAACAGTCACTGTCCATACTTGTTCTGCCTTTTAAAGACAGGGACCCTACGAAGACTGGCCACTGTATACTGCCAACCCCTCCAAAAAAAAAAAAAAAAAAAAAAAATGCATTTTGTCTCTTGGGCTTTTTTTGTTAGCTTCACGTTCTCCCAGCATTCACTAAATGCCACAGGCCTGTTCCTGTCTTACAAGAGACAACAGGATGGCTATGCTTCTATGAGGTTGTACATGGGACACAGTACCAACCTGAAGTCATTCCAGCTCTATCACTGTCTCCCCACATGGCCTTTAATCTCTTCACCAAGGAAACATTACAGCCACACTCCTGACTTGGAGGGCTGTGGTATAGCTTGAATGCTTTAAAGTATGGCAAGCATTTCAAAGATTGGCTGACATACAACAAGCCCTATTGCTAAGACTCTGTCCTGTGGTCCCAAACACAAGAGAAGAGGAAAAAGAGAAACACCACATGAGGGCCTTGAATTTCCTGAAAGCAAACCTAAATAGCTACTGTTGCAGGCAGCCTGAGTTATCTAGAAACTCTGGAGAGTATCACTGACTGCCAGTCAACAACTATGACACCTTTCAGCCTGAAGAAACTAGAGTGGTTATTGCCCATGGTTCCCTCATGGCAGTTTATGTTTCTTCTTAAAATGAGGGATATTGCAAGCAGCCAAGTTAGCTAGAAATATTATAGGCAGTCAGATAGGGCCAAGCCCTGGAAGGAAACAACAATAGCCGGGTGCCTTACAACTGTGGTAGGGATGGATGCTCCTGCTGTGAAGCAGACCTAAAGACCAAATGCCAACCTCCCTAAAGACTGGCATCCAGGATTGATCATTAGGAAGAATCATTGTCTGAAGGTCACCAGATAAAGTCCTGTTTTACATTCATGCCCGCTTGCAATGTGACTTGGTACCCCATTTGGTCTTGGGCCTAATCAATTTCACCTAAGCAATGGTGCTTGCAGTCCCATTGGTTGACCACAGTTTTGTCCCACCTCTTGTCCACCTAAGCCAGTTCCCATTTTCTCTACTTTAGCCCCGCATGGTTTTACACCATAAAGGTCCCTGGAAGAGACAGCTTCCCAGAACTACCTGCTCGGGTCCACCTCCCATCCCTCTCAGATAGGAGCTTTCTTTCTCTCAATAAATATATTCTGTTCATAACCTCCATTTGTTCCTGAAATTCATTCCTTGGTTTTTGAGAACACGAACTCATCCAGGTTAGGTCAGGAGATCACATTTTTCCCTACGTTATTTGGAGGTCTCCTACCTAGATCAGTTTTTCTCCTTGTACCACTAAGAACAGCAAGACTATGAACCTGCCCGCCTTCTGTAAATTTCTAGAAAAGCAACCTCTTAGTATTTGAGATTCATTTTAGGAATAATTATGAAGGGGCAATCCATTTGGGGCCCCTTCTGTCCCTCTCCAACAGAAGCTTTTCTTTCCAATAAAGTTTTATAATAAAAAAAAAAAAGGAATAATTGTGAAGATACAATAAATGTCTAGATATAAACTAAGGATCACAACAAAACCATCATTCATAAATGAGGAAACAAAGACTAAAATTTATCAAGGAACATAAAAAAAACTCTATTCCATATTAACAATTTTCTTACCTAGATAAACTTTATCTATAAAAATGTAAAAAATAAAATTGACACATAAACATAATCTTTGAGATGATTATCTAAAAGCAAATATTAATTAAAGCATGTAATACTTTCTACTAAGTGGTTAAACAGCGAGCCCAGCCTGCACCCTGTGTAATTCCTCAGGGCCAGACTTACAGCCACCTTTCCTGTCCTGTGTCCACCTGCTACACTGAGAAGTGACCTCGGAATTCTTGTGTTGTTCTTCTAAGCCTCATCCCACTTTTCTAACATGCTTTTAAGGGAGGAAAGCAAGTAAACCATTATCAACTTTAAAAACCATGCCCATAGGAGGTGGCTCCATCCGGGGTCCAAATAGCACGCAGGTGAAGTCCACTTGCACTGGGGAGGCACACCTGAGCTGGAACAGAAAGCTGAGACCGAGTCTCTGGTGAGCACTTACAAAAGAACATTACCATTACATAATGAAATGTGCTTAAACATATGCTGCGAGTCGAATTCAGGCTAGAGACGCAAACTCTACGAACAGGGTCCACACTTGGACATGCTGAAACTCAACACTGGGAATTTCTTTTCTTTTTGTAGTAACGGGAACACTAGGAATTTAGAGGAGCATTTTTCCTTGATTTTCAAACATGCATATACAAACATATCACTGTAATGCTGCCTGAGTGCCGTAAAACCTGGAGGCAAGTCTAGAGCTCTGCCCTAGGGATAACAATCCTAGACATTACCCAACACTACTCAGATTAGCCAAAATGTCCCTGCAGGGCAAAGTAAATCCTGCTCAGTACAGAATGGTGTGCAATCCCACATGGAAACTGGCCAGGAGAGGTACAGAGCGCACCCTGAGGGATAACCTAGACGGTGTGCCTCTGTTGGGAGGAGAAAAAAGTGGGGAGCAAGGAAGGCAAAAATGACGGAGAGTCTTTAAGCAACTACAAAAGGCACTCTGCATGCCCTCCTGGGTACCCTACTGGGTACTGCTGCCATGGGGGAGGGGGGTTGGGGTAATGAGACCCCTGCTGCTGGGTTACTGCAGCGCTGCTCACACAGACCTAGGGGACAAGTGCTCCTGAGGACACATGCCTAAGGACGATGGGAAAGCCAGGCTGTCATCAGAAACAGGAAGAGCCTGTGGTTTCCAACACTGTAGATAAGGCTTCCACTCATCGTAGCTGGGCCCGGGATGTAGCTCAGCTGCACAGAGCCTGCCTGGCAAAAGGAAGGTCATAGGTTTGATACCCCAATTAAAAAAAAAAAAAAAGTTGGTGAAGTAAAATAGAAATAAAAAGATAAACATAGAAGGACATGACCTATAGATGGAATCTGAGAAAGCTGATCTAATGGAAGAACAGGGGCTAACCAGAGGCCATGCAGATGTGCAGCCCTGGGCCACTGCCATGTGGGTGTTCAGTCCCTGCTGGCTGTGATCAAGACATGATGGCATGGAGGTGCAGCATGGGCAACTGCCGGGAACAACTGCCACGCACTGTTTGACACTGGAAGAGGGGGTTTGGAACGGATTCACCATAAAGATACCACAGAACTTTGAGGAGATATGTTTAATACAACTTAAAAAATTATACAGTTTGTAAAACATAGCATCAACATGTATTTTATGGACATCAGTATGAATGTTTTATGTATTGTTTTGTCACATGAATATTAATAAGAATATTTTTATATTTCGAGATATACAAAAGATAAATCTAATTTTTAGTTTTTTAAAATTGCAAATCTACTTGTTAATTAGATTTACATTGAACCATCTCCCAATGTACATGTACTTCAGAACACATTGTAGGCAATTAATATTGCTTATTATTTTTTGAAAATTATAAATTAATGAGTAAAATAAAATTGACTTCAATTCAAACAGGGTGATTCTGTCTGCTCTGGAAAGGTTCAGGCCCATCTAGCTCCTCTGTCTGCACCTGCTAGAGGGGCACGTGGGCAACACAGCTGCTCCCTGGGGACAGTATCACGTGGCGCCCTGGGTCTGCCCACACAGAGCACAGGCTGCTGGACCAGAAATGGGGCCAAGTGGTCCTCAGAGTGCTCCGGGTCAACTTGTAGGCTCGGACACAGCAGCCTCCTTTTTCTACTCTGATATAATTTTTTTCTGCTGCGTTTGTATTGGCTTGATCAGTGTGTTCATTTTCTACTTTTCAAAAGCAAATTTTTATAGAAAATACTCTATAAAACTAAATAAAAAGTTGAACAGTGAAAACTTATCAATAAGCCTCTGGGAGACTTTGAGGCAATATACAAGATCTTCATCTTTTCTTTTTTCTAAGACAAGGTCTCGCAGGTAGCCTCAAACTCAGGCTGATCCTCGGGCCGAGGCTGGGATCACAGGCGGCACCGCCACAACAGGCCCATGCTTCATCTTTTCTTGCTGCTCAAACCTATGGTAAACTTTTTACTTAGGTCTCCTAAGACTACCACAGTGCATGAGAACCCAAACAACCACATAAATGGAGGCTATTTTGGTTAACAGTGACACATTAAATTTATTTGCCTGATGGAAAGAACTACGTACACATTGTATTTTTGAAGAACATGTCCATTTATAAAAGATAAACTGAGCCACGTATTACTCAAATAGGAAATGAGTGTACTTACAAAAGAAATGCCTCAAAGGTGTATGAACATGGAACAGGCCGAGGACAGTGACCTGAACCTAGGGACCACAGCAGGAATGAGAAACTGTGGGGAGTGGCCTGAGGCTGAGAGGCCAGTGGGACAGTGCCCACCCCACCGCTTTGCATCCTGTCGGGGACCAGGACATTGTGTCCACCTTGCCGCAATGTGAAAGAAGGGCTGCTCTTGGTAGAAGGGGCACTGAAAAGTCAACAGAGGACCATTCTTTCCCTTAGAAAAACACAGAGGGCGAGTGGGTAGGGAGCGTGCGGAGCAGCCCCTCCTGGGAGCAGAAGGCCTGCGTCCCCCCATCACACTTACTTTTTCAGCTGATGGCCCAGTCCAAAGCGCTCTTTGGTGGAAATCTGAAAGACATCAACTGTGGGCACTAGAAAGAGAAGAGAGAATCAATCAATCAATTGCTGGCTTCAAAGTGGATCATCCTGGGAAAAGAGTGATGCTGGGACAGTGCAGGCACGAGCACACAAAAGCGCACACATGTGTATGCATACACACATGCACGCCCCTCAGCACACCCTGGCTGCTATCTAGGTACAGGCTACAAACACAGCAGATCTAAGCGTGATCACTCACGGCCATGCGACCAAGTCACGGGTATGCACAGGTGGCATGTGCAGCTGGGCAGTGGCGCCCACCCGCAGCCCCATGCTTTGAGGAGCTCATTGAGCAGCTTACCTAGCACACGATGGCTGGATGTAGCTCAGGGCCCTTGTACTACAAAAGCAAGGCTGGGACCCACAAGAGCTGACACGGCCCCAGCAGCTGACACAGCCTCACCCATCGTGTAGCAGCATGGACAGCTGCCCCAAAGCTGAGCCACATGGGAAGGTCTCAGCCCCAGATGTTGGTGGCATTTGCTTCCAAGAAGAAGATAACAAAATGAGAATGCAGCATGCTCTTTCCAACAAGATTTAGGGCACGGCCTCCACGGGCAAAAGGAAAAGGTGACCAGGAAGAGAACAGCCAGGCACAGAGTGGGCTTGCAGTACACAGGAGGACACATGTCCCCAGGACTGGAACCAGTAGGTTCCCAGGGGAGAAATCCCGTAGGAGGAGGTAGAAAGGGGCAGGAACAGAGCCAAACTTTTATTGAGAACCACAAAATAAAGATACAACACGCAGAACTTCATCAAAAGATGCATAACTAAGAGGTAAGGTCAATATTTTATCAAAAAAGACAAAATTCTCTAAGAAAATACAAATTACAAAAACTGGCCCAGTTAACAGGAATAAAATCTAAACGGCCTACAACCTTCGAATATATTGAAGGAGCTCACAAAATGCTTTTAAAAACATTCTAGGGCTGAGGAGATAGCCCAAAGGCACAAGCACCTGCCTGGCAAGCACAAGGTCTTGGGTATGATTCCCAGCATGAAAAAAAAGTAAATGAAAGTATTAAAGTTCAAATGACAAAATGCATGTGAATACAAACAACTCTAGTTGTATGTAAGGCAGTGCCCCATTAACAGCAAGGGCAAGGGTGCGCAGAGCTGCAATTTTTCGGTAAACCTTAAAATACTTTGAATTTTTAAACAATGTCTTTAAAAATTAAAAGCTTCCTGAAGCCCAGTAATAACCAGTGAGAAAATAAATTGGATAATAAAAATCTGATTAAGCAAACAAGCATGCAGGAGTAAACTCATCTAAAAAAAAGTAATATAAGCCAAATAAAAATTTGTTAAACCACAGAATTGTGCTAATAAAAAACCCAGATACCACTGCCCCTGTAGCGACGCCCCTTGCTCCAGCCAGAACTAGCTCCCAGCCAGAACTGGCTCCCAGCTGACCTCTGCCAAGGCCAAGTTGGGGGGGGGGGGGGGGTTTCCTCGTGCTGGCAGCAAGGCGAACAGGAGGAGCAAGAAGAGCTTTCTGCATTTTTTAAAACGTGAAAGCCAATCACCCCACCCTCGTCTCTCCTGTAATTTCACTTGAGAAATGAGGGCTGCCCATTGTGAGGAAATTCTTCTGCCTCTGGTCATGTGTCAGCACAGAAGACACCAACCACGGGACAACTCACACCACAAGACCCTCTACCATAATGCTGGCCTTTTCTCATCGTCAGCTACAAGAGGCCTGCCCTCTACATCAAGGACTGACTTGTACTCCTTTCTGAAGAGCGGGAGGTCCTAAGAGCCTACACAGGCAACATCACACCTTTCCCACAAGGGACACAGATAATCCTTATCTTTAATTTCAAGCAGATACAAAGGTGTACTTCCTCCATTCTTAGCATTCCCTTTCCCTCACAGGTAACAGTCAGACTAGCCAAGGCTAAAGGTTGTAGTGTAAACTAAGTAAGTGGGACTCACACATCTCCAACCACAGGAATAAACGTTTCTCTAAAAGAACTGTTAAGTAGGTCAGGCTCAATCACGCGTTAGTCACACACTTTCTGCAAGTTCATTTACTGTAAGCACTACTACCTTCAAAGACTCATTGCAAAACATGTTTAAAGAAGTTATTTCTCGCCTTTTCAGAAACTAAGACAAAAGCTAATTATTTCTTCCAGCATATAAATTACATGTTCCTCTTTAGTAACACAGACTCTACTTCTACACATATATTACTCAATTACTGTCCATTTTAAATCGTACTTTTTTTCTTGATTTCTCAGTAACAACAAAAAAAGCCTTTTGGGGAATGTGCTAAGACAGCAACGTGAATGAATACTGTTCAACCAGCCCCCATTTGAACAACATGTTATAAAAACAGGAAAAAAACCAGCCAAAGAAACCAAAATCAAGGAATAATGCTACCCCCATATAAGAAATTTCCAGTAGACTTTACTATAAGCAGAACAGGTAGACCAAGCCCAGGCCAAGGCACACATTCTGGTCAGACCCAGCTTCCGTCGGCGCCTGTAGGCAAGGCTGAGGCCTAAGCCTTCCTCAGCGTCTGGCTGCCCTGGCATAATGGCGGAGACTAGCCATGCCCACCTCAGAGGGTGGAGAGGCCAGGATCTCCAAGCACCTTTCCACAATCCCCAGGGAGAGGAACCTGATGAGAAGGTGAGCTGCAGGCAGCTGGGGTGCAGAGGCAGGCACTCCACCGGAGAAAACGCGTATGGCTTCAGCAAGTATTGGCATGGGTGGCCAATACTCGATACAGTAAAGAACCATGACTAACCTGGACCATTCAAGTACTGCGTGAGGGAGCAGTGCAGCCGGACTATGATAGGCTCTGTTCGGATTACTTCCCAAGCCACAGCAATCTCCTCCTGCAGAAAAAGATTAAAAACCTGAGTCAGTCATCTTCTAGAGTTCACAACAACAACAAAACAAAAGCTTTAAAAATTCACGTTAAATGAATGCATAAATTATGAAGGCCCACACATTACCTCAAAACCCACTATAATGTGAAAAGACCAGGTCTTGGCTTGCAGGTATAAAAACAAATAAAAGGAAAAACATATAATTAATTCCAATAAAAAAGGTAATAGGCAGGCATGACAGCATGACCTCCAGCATGCAGGAGACTGAGGCAGGAGCTTCACTGCAAGTTCAAGGTCAGCATGGGCTTACAGTGTGTTCAACACCAGGCTGACCTACATGGTGAGACTCTGTGTCAAAAACTAGCAAACAAACAAAGAAAAAAAAAACATATATTTCATAATATATTAATAGAATCAAAATCAAAACTGTGTTCATATAGAACCTTTCCTTTCACTAGAGATAGCATCTCTCCACAAGTCCACTTGCCAGTGTGAGAGTATAAGACACCCAGAACTGCACCATAAACCTACCAATTCCAATACAGAAACAGACACTCACGTCAAGAAAGCTCACGTCAACATGCAGATCAATATCAACATCGTCAATAGCTCCATATTCCCTGAAAGCAAAGATTAATATTAGGATCTTTTTTTCCATTTTCCTTAAAATATAATTTGTGGTAGATCAAAATCCATTCACCAGTTCTGATCCCTGATTTCCACAGAGACCACAGAACTGACCGTGAACATAACCTGCTGGCTCAAGGCTGCTGAGCTGCCACTTGCTGTGACCCATTTCTACTACAGAGAGATCTTTGTGCGCACACACTCCAAAGCTGACGCGTCCCAGAGTTTTCAGATGAGTCAAGGCCCCAAGCGTGACTGGCTTGTCTCAGTACAGCCTTCAGGATGAAGAGCTGCTCCTGCAAGCAGGGAAGGAATTCCACAAACGCAGGGCCAGGGTGCAAAGACGATGAACCACTGAAGTTTTCTTCGGCTGAGCCATGCGTGCTCCAAAGCAGCCCCAAGCACTCAGGGACCTGACCACCACTGGGTTCAGGCAGTAGGTAAAAGCTTAGCATGTCAAAATTAAGGTAACTTAAAACGACGACAGTTAACTATAACATGTTCTAAATGAAGGTACCATGAAAAGCAATGTTCATATGGCTTGAGATAATGAAATAACATAAAAATAATACTTTTAATAGTCTCTATATACACATCTGCATTTCTGACATCCCTATAAAATTCTCAAGTTACATATAATGAGAGATATAACTACAGAAATAAATGAAATGATAAGAGCCAGTGGCCAGTATTTATCGAGCACGCAGCACAGAACTATCCTGAGAATTTTAGCTACATATGCTTACTTGGTATTCACAACCACTACAGGAACTGCTACTGTGCTATTTCCACAGAGCCTGAGGCGCACAGTGATGAAGCAGCTTAATCAGGATGGCTCTGCAGCAGAGCTGGGCCTTGAATACGTGAGTTCTAGTTATCGACGCATGCATCACATTGGTCCACTGTTTCAGAAACCACCTCTCTAGTTATTAGCTGGGCAGCGTGCTGGCTGGGGGCAAGCTCCTCTTCATGCTCACATCGCAGCCCTGGGAGGCGGACAGTACCACTACATCCATTCTGCAGATGCAGGAACTGAGATTCAGAGGAGTGAAAAGCTGCCAGTTGAAGAAAGACATGAAGTCTGTAGAAGAGTCAGGTGCTGAAAGCATTCCCATCCCACAGCATCTGGTCCATAGCAGGATTCAGCAAGGCTTCACCACACCACGTACAAATATAATATAGAAGCATGGGATGCGTGCAGGGGGGCCAGAGCAGAAAATGGTTACATGTAACTTATTTATTTGTCTTACTCCTTTATTTATTGATTTGATACAGAGTCTCACTATACAGCTGGGACTCATGGTGCTCCTCTTGTTTTCAGCCTCCCAAGCACTGGGATTACAGGTGCACGCCACCACACCTGGACTTGGTGGCTGGCTCAGGGCACTCAGGCCCAGTGCACCCAGGGACGGGGCCGGCGCAGCATGTGGTGCTGGAGATAGAATCCTGGTCCCTGAGCTTGCCTTGCCTACGCAGGCTCTCAGTCCACTGAGCTATCTCGCCAGCCCTAGATACATGTAATTTGAAGAACAGAGATCCAGGAGATCTTTTATTATATATCTAAAACCAAAGCATGGGCTAGGGAGGTGGCTCAGTAGAATAAGCGCTTCCCTGGCAAGTGTAAGAGTCTGAGTTCAAAGCCCAGTTCCACCAAGAAAAACAAAAAATAAAAATAATAAAACCAAAGCAAGGCAGGATATATTAGATTACAGAAACTCAGATTCTGTATTTGCTATATTTTCAAGATATCAAAACATTAAGCAAAACTGTTTAGTTTTCTGGTATAAAATTGTACTTTTAAATTTTTAAAAGTAATATTTTTTAAAGTTACATTTAAAAAGACTGATAAAAATAGCTTAGTTTAAAAACATCACAGCATTCCATTCCCAGTATACACATACGCACACAATCACAGCATCATGATGCATGTACTTCATAAAAGTTAAGTTAAAACTGAATAAGAAATCATTTGGAAGATACGACAAGAACAAGGCCCCAAAAATGAGCCATTTCTTCTGTCTCTAGTTTGGCACCAAGAAAGCTGTGAATCTTGCAGGTTCTGTGTGGTCTCTCACCATGCTGCTCTTCTGGTTTCTTCTTTTCTTTCTGTACAGCCTCTCAGTGATGCAAAACCCACGCACAGACCATGGATGGGACATAACCGGCCTCACAGCCAGTAATTCTAAGTTAACAATGCAACACACAGGCCAATGATTCAGAGAAGGCCAACGAGGCACCCGGCAGCCAAAAAAGGCACACAGTAGGCCAACCATCCACTGCTGGTCGTGCAAGGCCACCAGCATGATGGGGAGGATAGACGAAAACTCAAAAGACACTTTGGGGATGGAGAGGCCCTGCCCAGCACCATTTCCTCTACAGGAGGAAATTCTAGCAAAGCAAGCGCAAATGCATGCAAGCCTTTCCTCCCTCAAGGTATGCAAAAGCAAAAAGTGCAAACAATTCACTAATATGCCATAACAAGACAATATTAAATTATTGTTCATAAAAAGTGCCTACTGTGAAAGAAGTTGATACAAAAATACTGTATCCTGGAGGCAATGTTACTGACACACTCCTTTCTAAGCAAAATTATTTTTAAAAAGTATGGAAATTAAATGATTTTAAAACTAGATATAAGACAGCAGAACACACAGAACACTCATATGGTAACTACACATCCCATGCAAAATTTGTTTAATAAAAAGCATGTCTCTACTCTGGGTGTGGCAGCACAGGTCAGAAATACCAGCACTGGGGAGGCTGAGGCAGAAGGACTGCCATGGAGCCTGAACGACACGGCAAGACTTTGTCCTCCCAAAAAAAAAATCACTTCCTAAAAGCACAGATCTAATTTCTACCCCAAACATTAGTGGAAAGGCCAAGAAGCAGTCACAGCTCTCCCTTCTGATTAGGAGGTAATGTAGAGTCAACATGTCAAATATGAGAAGCAGAAAGTTACACAAAAATCACTTCTAAAACCAAATTGTCAGTGACAATTATTTTGCAGCTTTGGCACCTGCATGTCTCTGTCCTGTCCTTTTTCCTCCCTGTAGTCAGTGCTCTTCTGTAGTGTCTTTTGTCTTTCCTAACCATAACTTTAAATGGCTGTATGGATACACACACAGCTGTGTAAGGAGATCCGCAGCTTCTGATGCTGTTCTAACGACCGTCTGCATAAAAATTTATGTGTACCTACATTCTCACTGAACAACTTCTGGAATCCCTGGTTAACATGAATATTATGACTTAATTTAAGTTTCTAGGTAAATATTGTTGAGTGTTTTAAAAGTTTGAAACAACTCTCTCTCTCTCTCTCTTTCTCTCTCTCTCTCTCTCTCTCTCTCTCTCTCTCTCTCTCTCTCTCTGTCTCTCGGATTACCAAGGTGGCCCAGCTCCCATACCCTTATCGGCACCAAATTATTTTTTTTCCTCATTTTTTCCAGTTTCACTGGGGAGAATTACTTTTATCTGAGATGATATACATTAAGAAGGCAGAGAAAAAGGAATCAAATTTTAAAATATGATCAATGATGGCCAGCAAGATAGCTCAGCGAATGGGGAAATAGCTCAGTAGAATATGTGCTTGCTTGGCAAGTGCAAGGGCCTGAGTTCAATCCGTGGTTCCGCAAAAAAAAAAAAAAACGAGATAGCTCAACAGTCTAAAGAACCTCCTTAGGCAAGCTTATGGAACCACAGTTCCATCCCCCGCTACACGCCACACCAACACGACCCCCAGGGTGGGCTGAGCTGGCCCCGCCAAAAGTAAAATAAGAACTTGACCAACAATTATTTTCTTGATGCAGTTTTCAAAAACACTTCAACAGAACTGACCATAGTCATGATTAGAACATGATACCTCTGACATTATAAATTAACTACAAATTTTGAAGCATTCCAGGTATAATTTCTTGGACAATTTTTTGGTTAAAAGTGAGCTTCTTTTAAATCTCAAACACAAACAATTGGGAGTTGGGGGGAATGGGGTTTTCAGAATTGTCTGCATTGTTCCTGACAGAGAATGAATGCAGGGTGAAAAGGAGGGAGTGCCGTAAGGTTTGCAAGTAACTGGATTCTGCAGGTGTAGGTCCACAAATAAGTTACTTGTTTTGTTTTCAGGTCACAGCTCACAAGCAACAACACTGCCTGTGCAAAGCCATTTCCACTGTGAGACCCTTTCTACATAAAGCCAGTAATTTCAGCCTTCCCACTGCAAGAAAGCAACTCGGGATTACAGCTTCTCCAGATGCAGCGGTCCTGCCGGCGTCAGGATCACTTCTGCATTGGAGTAACTCTCAGGAGTGCAGGCCCTCACGAAGAGCAAGCACACAATCAGGCTTAGGAGCAAATAGATGAGTGTGGCGTGAACTGTAACTGTGTCCAGAATGTCATGCTAGGCTCACATTAACTCAGAATAGTTCTATCATTGCCTATACTCAAACCCTACGAAAAGACCGCATCTAACTGAAAAGAAAATTTTTTAAGATGAGAGAATAATCCAGAAACAACCTGGTACTGTTGTTTTACTCTGCAGTGGAGGGTCTGAAAAGAAATTCTGCTCAAAGAATTTGTAACAACTAGCTAGACTTCTAATTTTAGGTGAACTACTCTAGCAGTCTATATAACTTTAAATCAAGACATCTGACTATGATATTTGTATCTGCCCTAGAGGAGTTAAAAAGCTATGTATGAAATACATGTGTTAATATTTTCTGAGGATTGTTAGAATTTTTGACAATTCACTCACATTTTGAATGGAACCAACTAAGAGCACTCTTGTTACGAGAGGCTCCTGTGCACATACTCCCAATGCACTAGGCCTCGCGGATGCTACAGCTTTAGCTGATCCTGTATGTTGGGATATGTTGTAGTTCAACCTGGTCAAAATGAGCTGCGATCATGTGAGTTATAAAAAGAATTTTAGATATCTAACTGATTCCTCAATAATAAGCCATCAGGAGAATCAGACAGACAGACAGACAGACACACACACACACACACACACACACACACACACACACACACACACTCTGTGGCTATGCAGTTATTTCTGCTTTCAACAAATGGGTGATTAGATTTTGAGAAGGTATTTTGTGACTCAACACACACCTCTCTGTGACATCTGAAACTCAGCTTGCCAGACTGTCTCTGCAGGCAACTCTGTGTGTGATTCTTTCTGCCCAGTGTGGGAGAAATATTTGTTAATGGGCCAAGAAACACAGAACTCACAGTCAGTGGGAAATTTTGGCAGGATCAAAGCATTTCTTCGCCTGTATCCAAAGTAACTACAACTTTTTTGTATGAAACAGCAGGACTGAGAAAATTTGAAACATTAAATCCACATAATATAGGAATCTCATCATTTGCAAGATAAAATAATAGCGCATGAGAGGTGCTGCACAAATAGGTGTCCTGACTCTGCAGTCAGCACGCAGCAGCTCGGGGGCTGGATGCCAGGAGGGGCGCCCAAGCTGCGGGCTGGAGGCCTGCTTTCAATTCTGCTTCGTCTTGGAAAACCTCTCCCTGGGGCGTCTTTACCGGATGCTCCTCCTCGCATTGCTTTCCTGATTCTCAGCATCATACTTTTCCTCCTCAGCTCAGAGACACAGGATGGAAAAGCAACACACTGGGAAGAATATTCTAAACTCCCAAACCAAGATCTTTCAATGACTAGCATATTTTGATGTTGGGTGTTACGCTGTAGTGACAAACAGCCTCAAAATTTCAGTGGCTTAACATAAAAAAAAAAAAAAAACAGTATTAATATCTCACCAGTACAACATGAAACTCGTGGGTGAGAGGAGGTCCTGGTCATCACCAAGGAATCCAGGAGGGAGGCAAACTCCACTCGGGCGCACAGTCAGAGCCAGTCACATGTCCTCACCCAGTGTTAAGGGGGACAGGGATGCACCCTACCTTATTCTCAGGACACCAGAAGCTGAAGGCTTACAATGCCAAATCCAGAACAATTAAAGTGGTCTGTCCTGATTTATATGGCCAATTTCTTGCTTTGAGGATTGTCCTTCCTTTTAGAGATGTGTTTGGTATCTTGGTGAGCCTGAGCAGGTATTATGGGTTCCCCAAACTATCAATAAACCTTCCCAGTCTCTTGGTCTCTAAGCATCAGTTCAAGAGGGCCTCTGTGCAGCTGTCCATCTATAAAAAAATAAACAAAATGTATAAAAGCCAAAATCTGGGCACCTCCAGCCTACACCAGGCATTAGTCATGATTAAAAAGGTTAGATTACTCATCAGCTTCGATGGCTAACATGAAAGACAGCAGGATCAGAAAGTGAAGGTGTCTGATGCAGGTGGAAGTCCTGATTCTCACAAGAAAACTATCAGAATTATTTCTTGCCACATCAACTGAAAATCCTCTGGCCTCTAATTCCTTATCTTCCTAAAAATATTAGTTTAAAACTACTTTCAAATGGCATTAATAAAAACTACTTTATAATCATAGGATCACAGTGTGCGCCTGCAACGAGAGCGCAGGGGCAGCACAGCCCTGCTGTGTCATTAGAGGCGAGCCCCTTGGGCGAATCGATGGGTCCCTGCTCCGCAGAGCTTTCTCCTCCTCCCATATGAGAGCATTACGCTAAGCAACCTAAAATCAGATACGGAAGACTAAATACTGCATGGCCTCTCTTACATGAGAAAACCAAATCATAAAAAATTGTCAGAGCAAAATAAAAAAAGACGGGAAGCAAAGAGGTGAGCCCTTTACAGACCAGAAGGCAGCGGAGGTCACGAGGGGTGGGGATGCGCGCCCCAGCTCCCTGCACAGCTGCATCGTGCACCGCAAACACACACTCATGCAAACCGTGTGAAGACAGCTACAAACCGAAGCTGTCACCAGCATGCACATGTGTGGCTCCAAGGCACCCAGGCCTTGCTTCTGGGTGACAGGGCCAGCAATAGCTCCATGGCTGCTTAAGTAATAAGTGTTTCACCTGTCATGTTTTCTATGCTTTTTACCCCCCCTCAATCTAGGCAATTAGTCATTCCCATCTCAAAAAAAAAAAAAAAAACTTAGATGTGGTTAGCTGCTTTTCTCATTAGACTCTGCTTTTAAAATATGACACCAAAGAGCTCATTGTGCATACTGAGCTACTTTTGTTTTTCAAAGTCCATTAAGTTCTTATGAGCCTCAATTAAGCAAAAGAACAGCTAATTAGAACAGCCTGTTTCCAACAGACTTAGAAGTTTGCAAGGAAGACGATTCCAAGACTCTGGCCTAACTCCCCCGCTGCCCCATGTGTTGGACTCCGAGTATGTGAAACTAGAAAGTAAATTCATTTTTTTTTTAAGTAAATTAAGCCACTGTCACTGTGATTCACCTTTAAACCATGGAAGTTGTTTAGAGAAAATCTAGAGCAGGCACAAATATGGTTCATATCCATGCCAGCCTGAATCAAAACTGCTACACCTAAAACAGGCAAGACAAGAATCGAGATATTCATGACTGCAGGTTTTTCATTTAACTGAAACTCTACACATTTATCTAAGTTTAATGCTAGTAATTACCAATAATACTGCAGATAATAGAAACTACTAATACCAATCACCACAGGTGCTTAACAAGTGCTTGGTGAGGAAACAATTTCATACCAACACGATGTGACAAATGGAATCTAGATAACGTGAAAGTGTTTTACAAGAAAACCTTTAAGCACAAAAGCAATCTGTACATACAAGGCTTACCATGATCCTCAATAAAAGTATAAACTTTGAACAACAACAACAAAAAGTTGAATTTTACATTGTTTTAGAGTTTAATGACACTGGAAAACCTCTTCTTTTTGTAGGATAGTAGATCACTGTCTTAAAATTAAAAGACTTAAGCTTGGGGGTTGGGGACATGGCTCAGTGGAATAAGCAATTCTCTGGCAAGCGCAGGGGCCTGAGTTCAATCCCCAGGACATAAGCTTGTATACAAAGCCCACTTACTTCAAGGAATAGTCCTCCTTGGGCTGCTTAGCGACTGCCCTGCTGGTACGCATGCACAACCCTACCGAGGAGCCACATAACCTACAGCCCAAGCAGACATGAACATGTAATTTAACAGCTCATTTGCAAAACTCTCCAAATGTTCAAGTGACTAAAAGAGCAGTCGCCCTCACATACCCTCCCGCCCATCTGTGCTCTAAGTCCTCAGCCTGGCAGAGAAGATAGGCAACCATGTCCCGTTATCAGAGTTGGTGTCATCTGGTTCCACAGGATGCACCAGGCCTCACCTTCTTTCCAGGCTTCGTTATTAACTGTCTGTACCCTCACCGGCCCTGCACCCAGGTCCTAAAGACCAAGCCCCTGGGCCAAATGCCCAGCCCTTTGGATGCACACTGGGCCGGATCACTGTGCACATAAAGTCCTGGAAATAAACCCTCCTTGCTCCAGGCTGGTCTCTCTGAGCTCCTGGATTCTGCAATAAAAGCCCAGAGGGTAGATATGGGAACACAACCTCGGCTCACTTAGGCTGCAGCTGGCAGTGTCCTACACTTCCGCAATTTAAAATGGACTTGGCAGCTATAAATTATAGCTAGGCGGCAACTCTCAATTAAAATTATCTGTTCACCCTCTCAGAATCTGGTCGTGTCCACTGAAGAGAATGACTGTGCTCAGCTCTTCAAAGATACTGCCAAGGAAACAATCAAGAAGCCACCATGAACCCTGTGTTTCATGGG
>PVKA01002884.1:40338-117799 GCA_004027165.1 Ctenomys sociabilis
GGGGGGGGGCCTGAGCTCACAGCTGGTACCTGGAGGAAAGCTGAGGTCACCACAGCACTTGCCTAAGAGCTAATTCAATGACGAAAGGGTCTCTGTCTTATATTAAAGAGATAAGGGGAAAATGAGTAAGAATCCTAAGGCCTTCTGAATGACAAAACATAAATAAATTTTATCAATAAACATAAGGGCAGAATAAAATACGTTACTGTTGAAACACTATATATACACAGTTATATCTTCCAGTTCAGAGGCCAGACTGCAGGTGACAGGTACAGCTGAGGTTTTACATTATTTACCTTACTGTGTGCAGGACTGGCTTTGGCCTGGATTTATAACACCAGCATGGAGTGGCTGGCCAGGCCTACTAGAGTAATTAACCAGGGCACTCTGAGTACCAAAGCCCCTAAAGAACAAACGTCCTTGGTGCAACCAGGGGAAGGGGAGCCACATGCACAGAAATCATGAAGGTGCTAGATTTGCACACCAGAATCTGCCAACACTTCCGCCTATAATTTAATGACAGGCTTGGTTGCAGCAGTGGTACAGTGCTTGCCTCACATGCAGAAGGCCTGAGTTCAATCCCTAGTGCACCCCCCAAAAAAGAATTCATTACTTTTTATTCACAAAAGGTGTTTCCTTACCTGAGAGAAACTGCATTCGGCCCATAAATCTCTCTCACTGCAGATAAATCTGCTTCCAGCTGAGGGTGCTTGTGTAGCTCACCGTCGTAGTTGACCTGGAAGTGATTTGCAAGTGACTTAGGGGAGAACACTCTGCAGAAGCAACAGCGGACAGGTATGGCCCCTACATGCTTGTGAGAATATGCGAGGCTTCACTTAAAGACCAAGGCAGGACCTGGGATAGTACAATGCATTCGGTTTAAGGGCTAAAATCAGACAATTTGAACCTTGAGGAAATGCAAGTATTAAAAGTGAATTATCAGGCCAATTTTCTGCAGAACTTCTAGACAGGGTCTCGCTATGCAAGTCAGGCTGGCCTTAAGCTCACTTTGTAGCCCAGATTGGTTTCGAACTCACATGGATCCTCCTGCCTCAGCCTCCTGAGTGCTGGGATCACAGGTGTGCACCAACACACTCAGCTCTGCAGAACTTCTTAAATGAAATGTTATCTGCAAAATCTCGCTAATGCTTTAAGACAACGTTAAGGTAAGTAATCATAATAAAAAGATTTTTAACAGTGATCTGAAAATATGTAGAAAAGTGAACACAGAGAAGTTACCCAGACTTTTCTGGCTAATTACACAACGCTCTTCTACTCCAGTGCCTCCTCACTTGGGCACATACAGCGGATTTGAATTCACTTCGACACTACAGATTTGGAAGACAAGTTTGCTTACCTGTCCTCCATAATAGAATTCTTCCGAATCATTATCTCCTTCTGAATCTTCTTCCACTGCACTATTTTGTCTTGACTCCTAATATAATAGAGTAAGAAGATAAACGTAATTGTCACAATAGTTTGCTTTCTTGCAAATAGAGTAGCAAGCAGCCAGTCTGTGGGCCAGTACAGACTTCATATATAAAATGTCCATGGTGAAGTACAACCCCAAAACAAAAGACAGCGACAGCTTTAGGTCACTTGTTTTATCATTCAAATAAATTTTTTTAAAGTTTTCATTACTGAAATTAATACTTTCAAGTTGATATTTGATACATATCAAAAACTATGGATAATCAATTACATCTTCAGCTCTGCTCTGATTAAACATTTGGCAAGCTCATACTAATTCAAGTTTTATTAAAAAGTTCCTCAGCACTATTTATCGCAGACTGTTTAATTCCACTGCCAACCCTAAACAACAGTCTAAAAGAAACTTTGAATGCAACAACATAAAAATCAAATTATGAAAATATGAGTAATATTATGAAGAGAACTTCCAGTATATGGAAATTATTTATCATTCTGAATTCAAAATTCAGAAGTATAGTTAATAAACTTTACCTTGCAGTTTGAGCTTTTAATTAACTGAATCACATCTGTTCTGGGTCCAGAGTAGCAGTAATGAAAATTCATGGTGGGATTCCTGGCACTGGCCTCATAAAGGATCAAAAAGAAAACAAGTGGCTTCGTTTGGAAGCAGGGACTTACTCAGAACATGTTTTGCCATCATCCCTAAGTTCTTGAGGAAAAAAAAAAAAAGCCAAGAACAGGGCTTAGGATTTTATAATTTTTTTTTTTTTTTTCTTAAATCAGCAGTTCTGTGCAGGCAGTGATTCTCATAGCAGAAAGGGCGCTGCTATCCGAAGCCCCAGCGGGAAGAAGGGCACAGCGCCAAGGACGGTGGCTCAGGAAAGAAGCCTGCCCTGCTGCATTCACTGGGCTCAGTGCACCAGGACTTACTCATGAATTTAAAATGAATTTTTCAAAAAGAAAGTGATGAATGAACAGACACCTAGGGTGCCCGCCCTTGCTTCCTTGGCTAAAGAGATCATGACCAACAAATAAGATACATAAGCATTCCACCAGGAGCGGTGTTAATATGCTTAGTAGGCATTTCACTTAGATTTAAGCAAGACTCTGCTTCTGTCACTGCCAAGGGAGCTTAGTTTCCTCCTCACTACCCAGCATCCAGCCCTGCACTCATGGCTCTTCAGCCACGCACAACTACCACGAGCATCAGTGAGAAGGCAGCTGCAGACTTTGGGCAAATTTAAAATGCAACCGTGCTATTCTCAAGAAGTAAGGAATGCAACATACATACCTCCCCATTTTCCTTTTGCAATTTGGATTTTATGGATAAGCAACAGTTAATGTCATTTGTTTTTCTTAATTCTGAAAAGCGTAAGTTGGAAAAATTATTTTAGTTTTTGCTAAGTTATTTCATCAAATGTTAATGAACTTTCATATTTAAAAAAAACTTTAGGTTATTCCCTGTATTAGAAGAATTTAAGGTATGTTTTCAAATTTTATGGTTGTGAAAAAACACAATATATAAGCTGTTCAGATTTGTTACTGCACATAAAAATGATGATCCAAGTAGCATAGCAGGTACAGATTTCTCACTCTCACTATAAATTTCATGGTATCTTCACTGCACGGATTTCATGTTGTTAACAGTGTCATCATGAGAGGGACTTTTTTTTTGTTTGTGGAACCAGGAATTGAACTCAGGCCCTTGTGCCTGCCAGGGAAGCACTTTTTCTCCTGAGCTAACTTTTAGAAAGTACTGTAAAATTTATTCATTTCAAAAAACATTTTTTAAAAATTTAATGCATTTTAGGCATTAAGTCGATATGGAAAACCAGACTTGGAGACGTTAAAGGTATTTTTAATACAAACTAAACAAACAAACATACAAAAAAAAAAAAAAAAAAAACCACAACCAAACAAGAACCCCAAAGCTGCTACAATTTGGAAAAATAAGCCTGAGGTAAGAAAATACTGTGTTACTCTTACCCGTTGCAATTCTATGGAAAATGACTGGAATGGGCTCTGTGGTAACAAGCACGTCCTCATCATTCTCTGAACTTGACACGTATGTATTGTCTGGAGGAGACAGGAAATGGAACGCGCAGTTACAGGACAAAGTGCCACCTTCATAAGCAGTAGTGAGGTCCCCCCCACATCAGCTCCAATTCTCAGAAAGGACGTAACACTGCTACTTTTCTAAAGCAGAAGGAAACAAACTTTTACACGTGGATTAAGTGTAAACGGCTTCCTCAAAGATGTCTGCGGCTCTCTGAGAAACGCGAACTTCAGAAAGACTCAGACCACCTCAGGTCGGCAGACCCTGCAGCACAGCCGCTGGCCGCTGCCACGCTGCCCTGGCCCTGCTCGCTGCTCAATGTCAGCCCCACGGCAGCAGCACGGGTGGTGACCAGAGGGAGAACCACAGCACACTGAAATCAAGATTTGCAAGCAGGTCGTTCAGGAAGCGAGCCGGAGACGCGGCTGCTGTCGCACCACTGTACTGTCCTGCTCAGTTCTAAACGACGCAGGGTCACACAATGATCATTCCTGCATAAACTAAGTAGTGTATGTGTACTATGTAAATTGCGCACGAAGCATTAAATGATTAATGCTTTTATAAACTTTAGCATCTTCCCCACGAGAGCTAAAGTATATGGTGATCAACCAAGCACCAGGCTGCCTCACCCACGTCTCCCACTGATGACTGCAGTGCCATGTGAGACAGCTGCAGGCCAGCATCTGCTAGCAGCAGTCCTATTGTGCACGCGTCTGTGGCTTACTAAATGGTATAATTAAAACATAAGAAACACTGAAGGATGGGTATGGTGGGCACGCTTGTAATCTCGACACTCGAAAGGCTGAGGTAGGAGGATCGCACTGCGTTTAAGGCCAGCCTGAACTGCATACATAGTGGAACCCTGTCTCCAAAAGAGCAAAAAAAAGAAGATAATGAAAACATTACCTAGTGTCTCATGACTGAACAAATGTCATAAACATTCTGAACCACGTTCTCATAATATTGTGTCAGCACAGAGCAAATGTGACTTTAATTGATAGATATCTAAGTTATGACTTTGTTTCTAAAAACAAACCTCTGTACTATCTTTAGCACTGGAGAACAAGCGAATGGAGGATACATATGCCCAGCTTAGCTGCAAGACTCAGCAGACAAGAGGCTCCAGCCATTCTTCAGGAAGGGGAGAAGAAACAGGTGTCAGTTGTACATGAAACAAATCAAGGTTCTCTGCAACTGTTAATCACAGATTTTGCTTTATTAAATCTTTCAAACACTAATAAAGAAGTTAAATGTTCATGTTTATCAAGTGAACATAATAACAGAGATTAAAAAAAAAAAATAGATTCAGTACAAGCTTACTATACGTATTATTTCAGTACATGTCCGGGACAACTTACGCAGAGCCTCTTCTGCGGGCAAAGGCACCTGTGGCTCAGGGGTGTCTGCTGCTGCACACAGACAGCATGGCCCCAGTGTCAGGAGGAGACTATTGCAAAATGCACTAGGGCTGTGGGGTAAAGACAGACCGGGACAACAAGGGAGACCTATAACAGTCCCCAAAGTGGACGGCTCCACTTTCTAAAATTTTTTAATTTTAAAATTTTTTAAATTTTATTTTAATAAGCTTTAAGAGGCAAGCAAAGAAAAACATAGCTTATAATGGACTAGCACAGTGAGTAGCTCAACCACAAGTACTTTTCTTTCAAAGTGTCTTACATGAACTAATGTGCAAACTACTGTTCAATTCATTACAAAAGGAAAACACCTTCACACCACAGAATCCACGAAGAAAGTTTAAACCACAAGGCAGAGAGATGACACAATCTGGTGGACACATGTTTGGTGAACAGTCCTACAGTTCAGAATCATGTCAGAACCCCACCAATGGTGCTCGCCTGTCACCCTAGCACTGGGGGTGACTTGACACAAAAGGACCACAAGTTCAAGGCCAGCTCCAGTAACTCAGTGAGACCCTGCCTCAAATTAAAAACAGAATTTAAAAAGGGCTGGTACGCACTCAAGAAGGCCTGGGTTTGGCCTGAGACCTCCCGCCATTTGTATTCTGATTAGTTCCATGGCAGCGAGCTTTGTCTTCGCCCTAATGTACTACAGAAGCAAGCATTCAGGTCTCAGGAACATTAAACACACACCAAGAAGAAGCCGGATTGGAGCAGAGAGAGATGCAGCTGGGATCACAGCAGCTGCCCGACAGACACATCAGTGCTGGACGCTACCTCAGGTGCTTCTGGGAGTGTTCTAGGACTAATACTGTTTCTTTTTTGCTAAAAATTTGAATGTAGTGACTTAAAATATAATTAAAATTGAAAATAAAAGCCCAGTAACAATCATGAAAGAAAAACATGACAGCTTCCCTAGAACCATTCCAAACAAGATTCCAGGTGCAGACAGAGGCCATCCACTGACCAAAGCACAGATTAGCTCCGCCAGCTGCAGAACACCCAGGACATGCCGTGCACAGCAATGCATGGGTGAGCCTTGTAAGCTGGCAGAAATGTCCCTGTGATAATTTGTCACTTCACTGTTTAAAGAAGAAAATAGACATGATAACAGATGTCAAACAGGTATTTGATAAAGACTTACTATTATTAATGTTTTGGAAAGGTACACAAGAAAAAGTAATTGTTTTATTCTGAAAGCAACCAAAAGAACATCAAATTTGAGAAAACGGACAAAGAAGACAATTGCCAGATCCACTGTTAAAAATTATCCCAGCTAGACACTGACAAGGGATCTACAAAGAGCAGTACAAGGTTATAGGATAAACCGAGAGGGTACCTGGTTGACCTTATCTAATACAAAAGTTACATTTTTTGTTATAAAGGTCTTGCTTTAACTCAGTCTTAACCATCCAATGGAAAAGTATAAAAATGGAGGTATATAAAATAAAGTTATATTAATATAATGAGCTGTGAATGGCTCAGGTCAACAAATTCTGTGGATAAATATATATATATATAGAATTGGCCATCTATGTTGTGAAAATCTGTAACATATGTATCGCTGTATGTTATCCTGTTTATTTCATTTGTTCTCTTTGTTTTTGCTTCTATTTTTTACTCTTCAAGTTAAAATACAAATAAATAAATTAAAAAAAAATTATCCCAGCTAGTTCTAGGAGGCTACGGAAGTATGCACATTGGAAAGGAAGGGCAAACGTTTATGGAGAAAGTTGTCTGCCCAAAAAGTCAGGCCTCAAAACTGTTCTTAGCACAAATGTGGACCCATATTTGTTGATGGAAAGTCTTAGTGTATTTCTGATCCTTTGAACAAAGCCTGAGGAGAAGCCCTAGGACTGGCCTCTACAGAAGCGGCAGGTTCAGGACTGAGCTGCAGGCCTGCTGGGCTCTCAGAAGATTCATTCTTAGGAAACACGACGGCCCCAGTTGTGCGGTCAGGCGGGCTGGCAGAAGGAAGCAAGCGATGCCTGTGGACACAGGTGGAACCCGGGCCCCATGCAGGGCACGCGGAGGTCACAGATGTGGCAACCAGGTTGAAACTGTGCCTCAGATTTCCAGCCCAGACACCTGCCTCTCCCATCCTGTGTGTTTGGAAATGAAATTGTGCTGCAAGCTCACTGTACACTTGCTCCAAGGAGGGAATGCAGTCTTTTTTTTTTTTTTAAAGACACAAATAATAAGCGATGCTTTATTTTAAGATTCAATTTTTAAAAACTTTCCAAATTGGCCTCTCAGGTAAGAAAAATCTTGACGAATGCTGCTGGCCACGAGAGGGCGCAGCACCTGAGGACCTGGCTTCCCAGGGCCCAGCCCCACACTCAGCAGAGCCTCTCCTCAAGAGCTCCAAGGGCTTGAATGACTGCAGTATCCCCAGGGAGGTCTGCCCTTCTCAAGACGCCTTGGGAAGGCCCATAGTACCATTTATAATAAATAAATGGGACTTTCATTTTCCAAGCAAGCAACCAATACTCAACATCAAAATAATAGCTTCCAATAAAATATTTTTCTCAGCGATATTTCTTGTCTTGGTTCTTCCGTAACAGCCTTCCTGGAATACCTCTCTACACTGCTGTTCAGCATGAGCATGAACATGGGAAGGAATCCCAGTACAGAGCTGTGTAAGAGTTTTGTACAGATGCCTGGAGCACAGCAAAACAACAGTCATGGCTTGAAAGATTATTTTAAAGTATAAAATGATTAAAAGCTTATCAAATTGTGAATTGATTATTTTTAAAATAAACTGAAATATGTAAGTATGTATGTACTCACGCACACAGAAAATAAAGCAAGCTGTATTTCTGTTATGCGAGGCCAAATGAATTTTCAAAATAATGGGTCTAGCTCAGAAATCCACCGACGGTAGTGAGGAAGGGCAGCACCGAGACTGGCACTGCCATCCACACTAGGGCTCCCTGGGAAGTCGTGCTGACCCTGGGCTGCGTCTCACCATGGGACAGGCACCCTGCAAGCAGCTGGCAGAGTGCTTCTGCTTAATATGTGCATATCTGTTGTATTCAGCCAGAAGGAAAACTTATTTGCAAGTACTGAGATGAACATATATGATAAAAAAGTTGAAAAAGCATACCTGGATAATCTTCAGATACGTGTACTGAGTAGGATACACTGTTAAAATAGAAAAAGGATTAAGTTAGTACAGATGTGGTCATATCTTTACAAAAAAATCCCATGGCATTCATTCACGTGTATAGATGTAAGTGTAAATGGATAATACTTAAAACACATTAGTGACTAGACACAGAAAACTTGAATATTTGCTTTCAATAAGTCTAAGTAGATCTTTCTGGAACAACTGTGAAATATCTTCTCTCAAAAGATACTTTTTGATGTTGATAACTTCATTTCAGTAATAACTAAAATTTCTTTTTCTGATCATTTTATACACTCATATGTCCTCCCATTTAATGCATTACTCGAAAAAAATTTTGGTTTTGCAGTATGTTTGAGGTTTTAGTTTCGTTTTGTTTGTGGCCTCAAACTCATAAAGCAATACTCCTGCCTCACCCTCCCAAGGCTAGATTACAAGCGTGTGCCACCACACCTGGCTTACTCAAAGGTTAAACATTCAGCAAGGCATGGTGGCTCATGCCTGCAATCCCTGCGCTTGGGAGGCTGAACCAGGAGGACTGTCATGAGTTTGAGGCCACCCTCAGCTACACAGGCCAGCCTGGACTACATAGCAAGACACTGTCTCTAAAAATCAAAAACAACAACAACGAAGTTAAACATTCATCTTTTTGTATTTAATACTTCTTCCCTATAATGAGATATCCTTTCAAAAACCATTCTTAAAAAGAGGGGTGGTCCAAGTGCAACAGATACTTATCATCAATCTTGCACCACAAATAAATGACCTTCAATTCTAAAAAGGACTGAGTTGTCTCAGAAATGATTTTTAAGTAGCATTTCAACAATCCTAACACTCCTTTACCAGTAACTCTACTCATACAGAGAGTCTCATGAGATCTGCAGGACCTTTTCACACTGACCCACTGACCAGGACGTGGCCTCTTGAGATCATGTCTGCGTCTATATCTTTCTGTAGCTGTCACCTATTGTGGAGCAGGAGCCCTCAACTCCCACTAGCTATGTGAACACAGCCACAGCAAGGTCTAACTTCACTCTGAGTTCAGTAAAATCATCTGCCTGTTAAAACTAAACCATCAGTTCTGCTTTGAAGGAGCAGTCAATAGTCTACATTACATATCACTTAAAAGGGAATGCAATACAATCCAAAAATCCCACCTATGTGCACACAAGGGAAATGGTAATCCACACCAGAGAAAGAGGATTCTAGCCATGGAATTCACTCATGGCAATATAAAGACAGCTAAGTAAGCTTTAACAGAGCATCAAGGACTGAAGGAGCACTAGCAAGGAACAAACACATGTATAATTCCTTTTAAAAGTTAAAGGAAAAAATGCATTAAAAAAAAAAAAAAAAGACCAGGACATAAGACAGAGAAATTCCCCACTAGGGTGAGGAGTCTCAGAAAACCCAGTTAGTGGGTTTTCTTTTTATAATTGCTAAAAAGAAGTGGGGGGTGGGCATTACACTCAAGGAGACCATTGCAAGAACCAACGCTGTCTAGGGTGGAGGGAGTGAGAGAACTCTCACCCTAGACCTTTAGATCTTGACCGTATGCCTATCAGAAATGAAGATTAAATAAACTTTTGGATAAGGTAATGTTTTAAAATGTGTCCACAGCAGACCTCTTGTATCTTAACCTAAACCAAGTTCTACCTTAGTGAGAACAGATGGAAAAATAAATATGCAAGAGCACTGACAGGCCCCAGTAACTACAAACATAAAAATCTGTCTTTCCTATACAGGGTTTAAAGATACTTAGAACCTACACATGGCAATTGGAGAGCCATGACAAGGGCAGGCAAAGCGAACATGTGCAGCTGAAAGGTCCTGACGCATTGTGTCCACACACAGCAATGACACAGTCAGGGCAGGGGAGGGCAGGGCAATCCCCAGAGCACCCAGGCTCATGTGCACAGGGTGCACACACAGATGGCTGGAAAATCCAATTCACCAGTTGAAACGTATTCTCAAAATCACTTTAAAAAAGAACATGTAACCCAAAAGAAAAGAGGTCCAAGTAATGAAAAACAGAAGGGACAAACAGCAAACAGTGGAGGAAGCCTGAAGGTAGGCAGACCAACACAGGTGTTAAATGCTAATGAAGCAAACTCTGGAGAAAAGGTGGACAGAAAGGGTAAAGCCGTAAGATCCAAATGTCCACTGCTTGTAGAGATTTGGAGGAGAAACAAAGACACAGAAAGTAAGGATGCGAAGGGCTCACCAGGCCAATTGCATGGGAGGATTAAAGAAACAGACCCCCAGGTAATTGTGCAGAATGAACTCAGGCCAGCTCATCACAAGGAAGGCAGGACCATCACAAGCCTATGTGCACCCCAGTAACAGTGCAGCTGGTGCAGGAAGCAAACCTGATAGAATACAGTGCAAAGTGACAGGCCTCGCAGCTCCTGGAGCGGAGGGCCACAAGATCAGAGGGAGACCATCCTAGAGTAGCACTGCTGCACAGCACCCGGCTGCACTGCCTGAGCTAAGGTGCCGGCCACAGGCGCCCCAGCTCTGTACCCTGTGCCTTCCAAACTCACCCTGGTCCTAGGGCACTAAGCTGTCCTCAGCCACTGGTGGCAGGACTTGGGGCCCTGTGACTGTGCCTATAGGGGCGCACTGCCACCTCCTTGCCCTGGGAAGGTGCAGGTCCTGAGATCCACAGGCACGCTCAGTCTTCGTGAAGAGTTTAAGCAGAAACAAAGAAGACCAAGCAAATGTACAGGAAAGAAGCACTTGGCCAGGAAGCCAAGCAGTGCAGCCCCACTGTCCGCAGGACAATGGTGCACTTACCAACACTCCGAGCAGCACACAGACAGCGCGTGCTAACTCGAACACTGTGTGCATATCACGTAATCCCAAAGCAGGGAAAGAGCAGGGCTGTGACTGAGGGCAACAGCGTGCCAGATGAGCTGATAGGGCAGACAGAGGGACCCGAGCATGGATGTGAGGAGCAGCACAGCTTCTTAACTTTTAAGTAACACAGATTCACAGGAAGCTGCAAAGACAGTGCGAAAGCCTCCCGGGCCTTCACTGAGGCTCGCCCACTGCTTACACACCACACACATACAGGAGAACGCCAGGGACAATGGCATCCGTGTGAAAGTCGCTGGGGCTCCACGCCACATGGTGCTGACCCAAAGGCCCGTCATCCTGAGCGTCATGCTTAGCCTTCGTGACACCAGGCAGCCACTCGGCATTTACCATCGCTATGATTCTGTCACCTCAACAGTGTCAGACGGGGATAAGTAGATTCAAAGTGAGGAGTATTCTGAGAGGGATTAATGCCACTGTGTCTTTTACTGTAATAAATTTGCTAAAATAAATACTACAAAAATGGATCCAGAGCATAAACCCCAGTTTTGAAAAAATTAGTAGTTCACAACACTTCGGACAAAAAGATAAAAGAGAAATCAGATTCAGAAGCTACTGTGGCAGTAAACACAGGGGAGCACACATCAGTGGGAAACTGTGACAGACGTGAAAGGAAGGGACGCATGGCGATGCTGGGTCCCCGCCAAGGCCCCAGCTCAGGGAACGAAATGAATGGAAGCTGAAAAGCCCCACCAGGGGTGCTGGAGCCACGCCAGGGAAAGCACACACTGCCACCCTCTGTGTCTTCCCATGACTCTCTCACGTAGGCAGCAAAACTGTCCTGTGCACAGCAAGGCCCAGCCTGCCGGGGACGCTTCTGACCTGGCCGTGCCATGTGACAGGAGGCTGGCGCCTTGCCAGAGACTGCTCTCTCAGCTCTGAGCTCAGCTCCCGCCCAGCAGCCTCCATCTCAACATCAGTTGGCTTTGTTTTTCATTCAAACTGGGTCTAAATACAAAATGAAGACTCAATATATCCCTTTGCCTACCTTCACCAAGTGGGGCTGTTAGCTCTCAGCAAAAGAACTGATTAGAAGTCAGACTCCAACTTTGAGGCTCATCAGATATGGGGCACTGGGAAGGTTCTCTCTCTCTCTCTCTCTCTCTCTCTCTCTCTCTCTCTCTCTCTTCCTCCCCTCATTGTGACAGCTTTAGTGGCTTAGTAGGTATAAGGACCCCAGGACAATGACAGACACATAGCAGGAGGGGTTTGGGAACTTTGTCAGCCTCAGTACAAGCAATTAAAGTTTATGGAAGTGAAATTTTGAATCATTCAATATTCTTTGGGGAAATCAATTAGCAGAAAAATGCAATGCGTTACATTTCCATGACCTAAACTACCACTGATGATCCTACTTTACAGCTGCTCATCGTTACAGTAAGAGACATTGCTATACTCATGACTATACCTAATTTTCAAGAAAAGAAACAGAAAGCAAAAGTCCTGTACAATGATTCATCAGTGCCTTGTGCTACAGCATTTTCTTGATAGAACAATAGAGAGAAAACCACCAGGGCTATGAAATCCTCATCAGTCTCACTCTGTGGTTTACAGAGCTCTGAGGGAAACAAAATCATATAAGCAGACATGGTTGATTACACTACAGGATTACAGGCAGGGCCAAACCAAGTAAAATGGAAGTAGTTTTAAAAGTAACATCTGTCCTGCTGTGCACGCTAAGTACTATCAAGTAGAAACCTGAAACGAGGTGAGCCTAAGAGGAAAGTGAAGTCTGAGGCACTCTGCATCATTGTTGAGGGAATATTCTGGAATACTGCATTCAAGTACGTGAGGGAGCATCGTCAAGAACTCAGGTCAGCCAATTAGTATTTTATGCTAGGGCTTCCTAAAAATAAAATCACAGCTTGAAACTGGACTATAAATTATTTTCCCAGCCTCAATTTCCAAACAAAATGGCTCCTTTCTCTCCTGTTGGCTCTGAAGACAGCTAATGTGCAGTTCTGGGTCCAGAGGAGGCTTCTGAGTGGTCAGGGTCGGCCTATCTGCTGGCTCCTATAACTGATGGTGTTCTTGTGTTTAGGCTCACCTCTCAGCCTAAACACTCCATTTGCTTCCACTAACAAGGGCTAAGAACCAACAGGCTTGTTCTCTGTCCCAAGTTCACAGAGACAGGAAAGCTCTTTGGGAGCTGCTAGACCTGAGAAAGGTGGCGAGTGACTCTGCCTGGGCCAGGTCAAATAGAGCTTTCCACCTGGTAAGGTCAGCCTCTCGGTCTGGTCAGAATTTTTGGAACTGACATGAAACTAGCAAATTCGGGCTGGCCAGATAGCTCAGCAGACTGAAGCACCTGCTTAGGCAGGTGCAGAGACTGGGGTCTGATCCCTGGCATGCCATGCTGGCCCATATCTGGGGCACAGAGGCACACACCTATAATCCCAGAGCTTGGGAGGCTGAAAACAGGATCAGAAGGCGTCCAATCTGTGTTGTGAGACCCTGCAGACCCTTTACTTTATAAATACAGGAAGGAAGGGAGGCAGGCAGGCAGGCAGGCAGGCAGGCAGGCAGGCGCAAACACTGGCTAATGACAAGCCATCCTCCACTGCCCCAGGAAGACGCCAGCAAGCACAGACCGACTCCTCTACTGCCAGCTAAGGTCCCACCGAAACCTGAGAGCGCAGGCGCAGCCCTCACCCGCACCCTGGAGCCAAAAGAGCTATACACCAACGCTCACAGTTCTGTCACTGTCAGCTACAATCCTCATGCCACTTGTCCAGGTGGACCTCACTAGGGCACCCTTCCTTCCTAAGCATCTTCACGTCAGCAACAAGCTGCGCAGGGCTCACTGCTCTCGATTGTATCTCACCCAACGCTCTGCTGGACCTCGGATCTGCTTTGGGTGAACTGTTCCTCGCCTCTCAGAGATGCTCCCACTCTACCTGTAGCTCTTATCCTACTCCAACTTGCTCTAGAGGCCTGCTCTCGAGTGTGCCTGGGCCATCCTTGTGCATCCCTCAGAGCCTCTGCCCCCTTTCCATACTGCAGACGCCTCACTGCTCCCTCTCTCCGTCATGTCACCGTGTGGTCCCCGCCGGGTCCCTGTCACCTCCTGCTGACCTGTTGATGCTGGCCCTGAGGCTGATGCTAGGGACAGCACACTAAGGTGCATGCGTGGTAGGAAAACCCAGTTGCTAGCAGTGTGGTCCGAAATCCCAGAACTGGGCTCCTCATTCTTCCCATTTCTTCCAGGTTGGCTTTCTCAGGTCTTTACAACCTCCCAAAGCCTGATAACAACCTGCTTTCCACTCTCACCAAACTGCTTTGTTTCCACAGGCTGCGCGGCAGCACCCACGGGCATCCCTTCCAGGGTCCCCACAGCCACCTATGTGCTTCCCTCCATGCGCAGGAGCAGGAAAAGTCTGTCCTTTTTGGTGCAATAATCCACACAGAGCTGGGGAGATTCACAATGCTGGCTCTGCCTGGGAACTTCAAATAATGGCATCTAACAATTTCACAATTTGAAACCGATCACAGTTATGCAATTGTGGGAGCAAGAATAAAAAATGTAACCACATAGATAATCATGGTAGCAACCATTGAAGATAAATGTGTTCTTAATAATACTAAAAGCACCAAAACTAGGATCATATAATATGCTGTGTATATGAAATCGTAATACCAGGCAACTGAAATAGTCATGGAGGACAATGTTCCGGACACACGACTCTGGCACCTTAAAATAAGTACAGAGACATGGTCACCTGGAATACATCTCCTCTGAAGGTGAGCGTGTGCACTTCTAGTACAAGGACACGCTAAAGAAGCATAGCTTGGAAATGGCAAATTTTATATCATGGCTCATCTTACACCAGACAGAAAAATTTACAGATAAAATGTAAGAGAGACAGCAGGAAGCTGGGAGATGCATCAGGAAAGGAGCGAGGGGGAGTAAGCTGAACTAAGATTACGAGGCATGATGCACAGCAGCTCCTGAGGAGGCAATGATCAGTACGTACTGCAAACACGGGCAAGGATCTACTGCCAACAAAAATTTAAAAGAGAAAATAGAAAAACGCAACACCTTCTGTCCTTTGGTTGTTGGCTGTAAGAAAATGTTTCATATGCTTCTCACATACCTTTTCGCTCCATCTGCACAACTTCCTATACTGCGGTGGCAGAAATGCCGGCTGGTGCTGTGTAAGCAGTCATGCACTCCAGAGCCCTTCCTAATTAGCACTCTGCTTCATTTTAGGCAAGCTTTCATAAAAGAGCAATTAAACCATTCTTCCGGCTCGCCCACACGCACACCTCGCTACCACCTGCCCACCTCCTCTTCAGACAACCCTGGCCTTTTCCCTGGTTCCTTTCTTGTGCAGGCCCCTACACAGTGGACACTGCAACTCTGCGGCCCCCTGGCTTTTCAGGACTCACTTTCAGGGCTCTCTGGGCCATGTCTGCTGCCTCGAGTAATTCCTCCCACATCCCAGGGAATCTTGCATTCACAGGAAACCCCACCCCCGCCGTTCCACACCAAAGAGGCACCATCATTTCCTCACATTCCTCGTGGGTTACTTCTCAAGCAAATGTACGCCAACACATGCAAAATATAGCTCAGGCCTTCCTTGCATGGATCCTTCCTCGCCAGTGGCACAACACACAATTACGGCAGCAGTGCCTCCGTGGTGACTGCAGATCTATGCCCGGTCAGGGCTGCCCCAGCAGGCCACGGGCTCAGAAGCCTCAATTCAGGGCTCTGGGACCTGACTGCAAGCACTTTTGATGAGGAGATTCTGAAGACTTGTATGCAGGGAGCACTGGAAAACTCTGCGCAGAATGTGGAGTCCTGGCACTCCGAGGTTCCCCAAGATCCCACCCGCAGCTGCCTTTTAAACCCTAATCGCTGTATACACCACAGCCCTTAGAACTCCAACTGGAGCGATTCCTAGAATACCTTCGCCTCTTTACAGGAACGAAGAGGTCAGCCTGCACCTGAATTCACGCTATGCCACTGCCAAACTTTCGACCTTGTGCCTGAAAATGCATGACCCACCTCACTCTCCTCTTTTCCTAGCTCTTGGGTGATAATTATGCAAGATGGTGCAAGGACAGCAAGGGGACCCCACAAAAATACTAACTGCTTCATTTAAAATACTGCCATCGCTGCACAGTTAGTTGCCTCTTGAACACATGCCCTTCCTCCTTTATGCTCAACAGAGGGGCAAGGACAGAGTGTGAGCAGAGCCCTGGACATGGGCCACTTCCCACCATAAGTGCTGTTGTTATGCACTGCAAACGAACCTTGACAGAGATGAATCTTTAAAAAAAAAAAAAAAATCTCCAGGAAATATGAGAACTTCAACAGCCAAGGCACAGAAGGAAATTCCTTCCCTTTCAACACCACTTGACACCAACTGTCCCCAACTGAAAGGACAATAAAGGTTTCCATCCTCAAATGTCCAGCACTCACACACTACAACTCAGCAGTTCACATGGACTGCCTGGAAAAGTGAACAAATGGCTATCTTCTTCCAAAACTACCTGAGGAGAAAACTGCAGCAGCCCCTGGCAGTGAGTGGTATGTAGGAAAGTATTTAAAAAGGTGATGAAAGTGACAACACCAGCAACCTGCCACACTGTTACATAATACTCAAAGTGCCTGCCCAAAGTCGCCTTCTTGTCCATGCCTTCACAGCGGGCTCTCAATGCACGGACCGCATGCATTCAAGTCTGTGTCAGAGAATGGTAGATGCCTCTTTAGCATTTCCCACAGGAAGAGCTACAATTCAGTGACTCCAGAACTCTGGGATGTTTAAAGAAATGGACACCACCAGTAATTTCCATAAAGGAGTAGCAAGACCACTATTTCAAAATGTCCAGAAATTTGTCTGTTGGGAGCACCCCACACCTAAGAAGTTTTATGTAACCTGTTCCCACCTTGAAAACAGAAGGTAAGGAATAGCAGCATCCAGAATGGAGGACGAGTAGCACAAAGCATGCATTCCAAGGAAGAACAGCCACCGTCTGATTCAAGCCATTCAATGACAACCACATGTGCGTCTGCCCTCTTTTATTCAGAGCCAGTCAACATGAACATGAAAGAAAAGGAATCCTTCTCTGAGGCTGCAGTACCCTACTCCCTCCTGTCTGGGGCGTGCCCTGCTCTCTCCTCCCTGCTGCCACTGTCGCTGCTCACCCTTCAGATGCTAATTTAAATGGTCTTTCCTAGGAAAAGCTTTCCCAAATGACTCCTGTCAGGTCTCCCACAGAGCAGCTCCACACCCTTAGCATTGCTTACCAGCATCTGTTTCCCTACTACATCAGTCACAGGAGACAGCACCCAATTTCTTCCCTGGCCCCTCCAAAAGCCAACCCAAGAACCAATAGGGACACTAGCAGTGCCTTCCGACTCTGAAGAAAGCATCTCAGGAATTACATCTGAGAACTAGTTTACAACATGAAGAGCACAGAGAGAAAGCACAGACTTTACAATATAACATTTGAATGGAGTTCTTTGCTATGTATGTAACCTGAGAAAATGAAACCAGCACATCCTCCAGCTGGTAACCTGGGGAGGTAACAGGTCCTTCTAGAACTGTCGGAGGATTACACCAAGATGGAGTGTAGAATAAGCAGCTTTCATGATGACGGGACAGATGATCAACAAAAATGATTTCCCAACTATCCACCCAATAAAAAATTAATAGAAACAAAGTAAGTCAATTGGGAATGGAACCGCCATAGTCCTCTAACACTTGCATGAGGTGGAGGTTTTCCCCAGGGCTGCAGAACAGAGCTCAAGGAAAGCCATCAAAATAACTGATCCCCTTGGGTGTGAGAAGTTACGGGCCTACAGGTTCCATGCTTACCTCCAGTGGCTCCTTCACCATGGCCCAGAGTGAAGCTGGATGCCCAGCCGAAGGTTATGAAGAATCACTGGCTTCTGCAGATGACGGCGAGGACACACAGCCCTAGCCTGCTCTGGAACTCCTAACGCTGTTGGAAATGGTCATGCAAAGCAGAGCTCAGAACATTTCAGAATCCCAGAGCCCTGACCACACCACACCCACTCCTCTTTGTAAGTCTTCCTTCAGATGAGCAAACAGCTTTCCTCTAATTGCAGATGTTAGGATAATTTATTTTGTGTAACTAAAAATCATCTCAACTTTACAGAAATATATTTAAACATCTACAAGCTAATGCAAGTTTTAACATAAGCTTAACCACACAGTTCTGCTTTGTTGAGAATGCACTATAGTGATTTACTTAGGATTGAGAACTTTCAGTAAAGTTGTAACCTAAAATTAACTGTAAGACAAAAATGGAGGGATCCATTGGTCTTACTGCACACAGTTCTACCCAGGGAGACATGGCACCAGAATTGAGAAAGATAGGCAAGAAGACAAAAGTTAGGCTAGGCGGCTGGCAGTTTGCCTGATGGGCAAGACTCATGTGCTAGCACAATAAAACCTGTGTTTATTTGTACCTTTGCAAAGTTAGTACTTGTGACACACATGGAGAGAAAACTTTCTCTCAGGCTTTCACAGAGAGCAAACTGGTCAATCAATGGCCATGACTCATTCACATGGCTGACAATGACAAAGGATCTACAAAGCGCAGTACAGGGTTACAGGATAAATCCTGAGGGGACTTGACTGACCTTATCAGATACAAAAGTTACATTTCTTGTTATATAGGTCTTGCTTTATCTTGGTCTTAACCATCCAGCAGAAAAGTATAAAAACAAGGTAAATAAAGTAAAGCCATATTAATACGCTGAGCTGTAAAAGGCTCTAGTCAACAAATTCTATGGGTTATCCACAGAACTTGTCCCTATAGTGGACTGCTAGACTGTGCTGGAGTGTTTTGCTGAATTCAAGCACCTATAGTATTTATTTATTTTTTTGTTTTTGTTTTTGTTTTGTTTTTTATTTATTTTATTTTTTTTAATTTATTGAAGTACAAACATCAATCAGACAGTTTCAAGACACCTTAACAAGACAGATTCGATAAATTAATACATTGCAAACTGTTTTCATAATGTTATGGTATCGTACAAGTTGCATACATGATATTATATTTACAGATATTCTTTTAGCAGATGTCTCTAATCAGTAAATTAAGAGTGTAGAGCTTGTGATTTATGAAGTGAGACCTATAAGTAGGTAGAGAACAGAAGATATGATCAATCTGAAGATCAAATAACTACAGGAACAGAATGGGCTGGGGACCTATAGTATTTAGATGCCAATGGAACACCCATCTCTGACAAGACTAAACTAGAAAGGAAGGACCATTTTGTATTAGTATATACAGAACAGTTAGGATAGATATACAGCTAGTTTCACTTCATTCTATGAGAAGAAAGATATGTAGTAATAGTGTTTGGACAGGATGTCCTGTCTGCTTCTTTTACTATGGATAACCACTAAGAAGATAACAATGTAAAAGGTATTACTGAAACTGCCCTATTAATCAGCTTTGGGACTGTCTCATTGATATTTGTCTCAAAATAAAATAAAAAGTACTTGTGACACAAGGTTGCCTGGTGACCAGCAGCCAACCTAACCAGTCAGGGTGCATCTCGGGCTGAGGTAGCTTGTTTGCTTTGGGCACTGAGGCCCAGTCCTGCCTACACACCTCTGACCGATTTTCCAGCTTCCACGGCTTCCTACAGAACAATACAACTGCACAGGAAAAAATGCAAGGGCATAAGTCTTATTTTTTTTCTGTATGCCAAAGATAAAGTCATCTTCTTTATGGATTGGCTTTTTTCCTACTACTTGAATCCTCTTTTACGACTTCCTAAGACACTGCTTCATTATTTTACTTAAATGTTGCATCTGCAAGTCAGATCTGGAGAGCCACGGCCCTTCCTCCTGCTTTTCTTGCTTGGGCTTCTGTTTGGTGCTGGGGAGGGGTGAGCGGTATCAGCCACAGTGCAGCTAAGAGAGAGCAGCTAAGTAGGGTGTGGTTGCATTTTCAGACTCCAGAGAAGTATTTTGAAAGGCTTACTAAAATCAATAAGGATTTCACCATTCATTAAGCTTCTGAAAAATATTTCATTCTCCTAAGATTAATAAGGAAAGTGTAATTATTTGAAAACAAGGAAACTGTTTAAATCTGACATGTCATGGACACAAAGACAATTAATTACCATCTAAATAGCAAATGCAACTTAATCTTAAAACTGAATATTTAATTGAAACCCTCCAAATTATAAACATCTAAGATAGCCATGGTTTGATTTTACAAAAGGAAAGTCAGCTTAAGAAAATTGCCAAAATTGCAATAGCAGTTTGGAGAACATGTCTAACCAGAAAAGTGCTTTGTAGGTTTTTCACGTAGTAGCAGACCACCGACCTAAGACCCAGCGAAGCAAGAATACACTGGGCTGGATTAATGAGGGAGGGACAGCCAGTTGTGATCTTTTGTATAGATATTATTGCCACTGTTCTAATATCCTATTTTCTAATAGGTATATGAGGAAGCCCTATAATTTACTTTGCTTTCAAGGGCTATAATTTACTTTGGGCTACTTTGCCTCATTTTTTTTGGATACAGCTTTTAAAAACTTGAAATGGAACATCTTGAAACAGCTGATTTTCACTGGTTATTCCAGAAACTCCTGCTGGCCGTGCTTATTTTTCATGCCAATGCAGTTACTTTTTCATAGATTCAGAAGGATCACATCATGCTTTCACAAGGGTATCACCAGGCAGATGGATTCTATAAGCACACTACTCACAGTATGATTTTGACGTAGTCAGGAATGACAAGTGACTACAGCCCAATGGATGGTTTTCTATTGTGACTAATGTCTACAAACTCCTCCCATAGAATTGGGCCGATATCGGGCCAACAGCTTCCCACTGAGCTGGCAGCTCAGGCAACTTGAAAACACCTACCAGACAAAATTCACTCAATTACATGGATACTGAACATAAGTAAAATGTGGCAGAAGGGTTTCATGCTTTTGGTATGTAAGTACTAGGCTTTTAAAGTCTAATTCAAGACCTGCTAAGAAAACATGGAAAGATATGTTAACTCTGTTGCTTTACACAATAATTTCTGTTAGATCTAGGCGCATAGAGCTACTCAGGATGTTCTCGGCACTTTCCTCCTTAAAAAACTATAAATACAGATGTGGGCCACTATGCCTAATTTCAGTGGCCGGCACAGCACCCCCAGTATGGCATACGGGTACTAGGATTGAACCCAAGTCCTTGTGCTTGCCAGGTAGGCACCAAGCTATCTCTCTAGCCCCCCCCTTTTAATACATAAGGAATTATCTTTTAGATTGTTGATCACATGAGAGAAACTGTAAGGAAAAACTTTAAAAAGCTTAAAAATGGACACACACACAAAAAAACCCTTTAGCGTTCTTGCACTGGAGTATCAGGCAGGAAGTGGTAACAAGGCACAGGGCTCTGGCGCGGCAGAGTGGCGCATCCTGGTAACGGAGCAGCTTGTGTCCAGCTTTTGTCTAAAACAAGCTAGCATCTGCACCCAGGTAGAGAGGGTCTGTAATGCATGAATGAAAGTGCCGTTCAAGTTGATTTGGAGGTTAAACTGATCACAACAACTTTACAGAGGTGGCATTCGCTTGTAATACTTCTGGGTTGTAAAAAGTTAGAAACAGTTAAAATTTCCAAAAGTAAGGACTGAGCAAAAAATAACCCACACACTACAAAGATGCTGAAACCCACAAAAGGAATGTGAAGCTGGTGACACAGTAGTCCTAGATCTTTTCCAAACTATATGCACAGAAGAGTTTTTAAAGGTATATATCACTGTGGAGGTGATGTAGAGCCTGGGGGTTTGTTCTAATCACTGGTGGTGCTGGCTTTGCTTTTTTTTTTTTTCTTGAACATGCTTTATTCATAGAAATAAAAAATGCATAGGTAAGACTCAGTAGAATGAATTAAAAAAAACATAGTTCATGGTTCAAAGTGCAGCGTGTGGAATGACACCCTGGGTTTCCAGGCCCTCCTGAGCCTGCACAATCACTGTACACTGCCCTGGCCAAAGGCTCCATCCCAGCCTCCACCCCTCCATGCAGCCTGACTGCACAGGGGGAGGCCCCAAACACGTTCCAACCGAGAACTCTGGGTAACTAACAAATGAGCGCTGCTTAGCCCCACTAGCTTGAATTCCTATGTGTCCAGTTTACTGTTATGCCCCAGGTGCTCAGCAGGCACATGCATGGGCTGTAAAATCGAAGGTGTCTCTGCCTACCTAGCTATCTATTGTCTGCCTATCATCTTTGCATGTCGTGCCATGTATAAATTATGGTAGAATGAAAAGTATTTTGCCTTATCAAAAAAAAATAATCAAAATCCAATTAACTTATATATTTTACGGATGTAGAGAAAAGGCTATCATTCATGGAAACTATTTGTAACATTATAAGGGACATAATTTGATCTTTTTTTTGATCTTTATAGTGTGTCCCTATGAAATAAATCATCATAAGGGAATTTTACTGTGCTCAATAATAAGAAAACAAAAGATACACACTGCTTCTTAATTAGGTGCAGAGGACACAAGTGTGTGCCAAGTCAACATCACCAAACCATGAAAATAGTATACTGATATTTACTGCATCCATCATAAAATCTTGAGAAACACCAAGGGGCACTGCCAAGTCTTGGAAGACCAATATTTGCAGATCATCCAAACATGTTTAAAATAAATATTCTGTTGGGGTCGCTGGCCAAGAGCCCAACAGATGTGCCTGAAACTCTTACTACAGGACTCTAACAGATGGAAACAACCAGCAATCTGACTCATAAAACTACTCTGGTCACCAAAAACCAGCCTGTGCAAGGCTATGTTCAACTACAGCAACGCATCCCAGTGGCGACTATGACACTGACGCTCTAGAATGCAGGCTTGTTTAGCATTTGATTCTGCATATTTTCTCTTACTTGTTCTGGTATGCTGTTTAGACTTGGCAAACACACCTCCAAACAAGGCATGGTTAAAGACCAAGTCTATGTGGCAACACCCTCATGTTGGCAGGATAAGTTCACTGAAGAAAATGTGACAACTTCAGAGCCAGGGAAAGTTGCTTCTCTGTTCCTAAAATTAGACATGCCGCTAGCTCCAGATAATTCAAAGAAATTCCTCAGGGTACAGGAAAAAAAGCCAAGAGCAAGAAAGAACATTTCTCCCTGGGATGGCTCATGTTTATTTGCTCAGTCAAGCTGAGGCAGGAAATATGCATTAGCCATCCTGGAGACATTCACAATCTAGATGAGAAGTACATAGCTCCCAGGGCATGAAACAGGAAAGCAGATCCAGTAGAGGGTACACTGATGACAGACGGGCCTGTGTGGAGTGCCCGGGAGATCGTTTGCACTCCACTGCCTGTCACCACAGGGCTATGTGATCACCGTGACTCACCCAAGCGGCAGCCCGCAATGAAGCACTGCCTCTGTGCATCTGCACATCAAGCGCCTTCCCTTCTCCTTTCCTTCTTCCTAAGAGGGCCAGCAAGCCACACACGGAAGTAAAAAGAAGAGGATGCCTTGGTGAAATTTCCCAACACACAGCCCTACTCCCAAGAGAGTCCTGAGAAAAGAATTTAGATTTCTCATGTGCACAGACATGAAAATAAACATCCAAAGGGGAGCTGAGATAAGATCTTCACTAAAAAAAACAAATGAAACGTTTTCTCTTCTTTTTCTGTTTTAGTTTGTGAGACAAGATCACACGGTGCGGCCCAGGATGGCCTTGAATTCATAGCAGTCACAACTGCCTTGGCCTCTGAAGAGCTAGAATGACAAGCATATGCCACCACACTGGCAACTGAAGCCTTTTCAATAATATGTATATAATACTATTAAATCACAAGGTTTTCTAAATGCTTTCAAAAATATTTATTCTTTACAAAATGTGACGAATTCAAGGAAGTCAGAGAAACAGCTCTGTGGTCAAGGCCACCTCCGCAAGGCCACTGTGAGGCACACTCCTGATTGAGAAGCAACACAGGGGTCAGGACAGGAGAAACAAGGATGCAGGTTGGATCCGGAGGGGCACTGCCCAGAAGCTCAACTGGGAAGAAAGTGATCATCCCGAATATTCAAATGAGGCCTCTTGCAATAAGACACCAAATTTGATAGTAGAGGTATAAACAAACTGCCCTTCTAGATACAGCTGAAAGGGATGAATCGGTAACTGCTACGCCATTTGCTAAGTTACCTTGCAGCTGCTACTTCTGCCCTTGAGTACAGAAGTCTATCAGCACAGCTGTCTGCTCCTTGATATACTCCTTCAAACGCTGGCTTCTTATAAAATAAGAATATTAAATTACTCAATGCAGAAATCATTTTTAAAAATTTCAAAAATTACTTCATGCAAAATTATTAGTATTAAAAATTAGGGTTTTCAGTTCTTAAGTGACACCACGTGTAATCCCAACTACCTGAGAGCATGAGGTGGGAAGATAATAACCCTCAGGCCACCTTGGGCAGTTTGGCAAGACCCAATCCGCATTTTAGTCAGGTGGTGTGGCTTGGTGGCCCAGTTGAAACCTGCGTACACTCAATCAGTAGTCATCCTGCCCTCAAAAAACTGGACATGGATTATTTGCAATGAGAAGGGGCAGTTTCTAATCTATTTTGAATTAGTCATCTATGACTACAGATCAGAAACAAAAAAGCGCGCTGTTTTGTGAAAATTAGTTTCATTTCCTATGGTCAAAAAAGGACAGAAAAAAATCTCCTGAATCAAAAGCATTGCATGCATTTGCATTTGTCATTAAATAACTATTTCTACTACTCTGTTCTCAAAGCCAAGTAATACAACAAAATATCGAATGCTTCCAAAGCAAGGCTTTAATTAATCTTTATGCAAAAAGCAGTCTGCATATCTACTACTACTACTCAGAATTTCTTTTAAACATTTTTAACAGGTTTGCATTTATAATGTAAACAAAAGATGAGTTTTAAAAATCACAAGTAACATGCAGCAATTTCTGTAGATAAGCCCAAGTGCACACGTTGGATGTGCTAAAGTTCTTCTTCACACAGAGTATGGTTCATCTTTCTAGTTTTTCACCTCACCCTTTCCTAACAGTAATCACTTTTTTCTTGGGGGGGGGGGGGCGCGCTTGGTTTGCAGCCCTGAAGATTCTGCAGAAAGCCTCGCACAGGGCAGGCAAGCATCCTGCTACTAAGCCTCAACAGCTGCCCTTTGTAATTTTATTCTCAAACACTGCCTGGCCACCTTCCCCGGCTGTTCTTCCACCTCCTGCAGGAGCTGCTGGCGCACAGGCCCTCAGTTTATCACAACATTCTGCTTGTGCCGCAGGCAGTAATGGGTAGGAAAGATCACCCATGTGGTCCCTTGACTGGCACGATGGGATGCTCTAGGGCCACGTGCTTCTCACACTGCAAGGCATTTCCTATTTTAGCAAGGTAACAGCAAACACATGGAGAGAAACTTGGCTATTAAAAACAGTAGTAGCACCATCCACAAGGAGAACATGCCCGGCGTGGCTCAAAGCAAGACATAATCGCACTTCAATTCAGATCAATTTGTCACTGATTATGTTCAGGTCAAACTTACAAAATACTTGATGCAATTTCCAAAGCTTTTGCATTTAGGACTGTTGGATCCCATACTACATAAAATCTCAGTATTTCAAATTTTAATTTGTGGATTCTCTGAACTGTTTTCTTCATCTCAATTGAATTAATTTCTGCTCTAATCTTTATTTCTTCCCATCTTTGCGCTCTGGGTTTCGTTTGCTCTTCTTTTTCTAGATGTCAGAGGTGCAACAACAGGGTATTTATTTGTTACCATTCTGTTTTCCTAATGTGTGAGTTCATAGCTATGATTTTCCCTCTAAGAACTGCTTTCATCGCATCCCATAAATTCTGGTAAGTTGTGCATGAATTTTCATTGAATTGTAGATACTGTTGAATTTCTTGTTTAATTTCTTTTGTGACCCACTGATTGCTAAGTAGGGTATTGTTTAGTTTCCATGAATTTAGCGGGTTTTTCTGGTTTCTTTTGTCATTTATTTCCAGTTTCATTGCACTGTGGTCAGATAATATGCATGGGACAATTTCTGTTTTCTTGCATATTTTAGCATGAGAAAGGAAGACTCTGGAGGCCAACTTCTGTAATTAGGCAGGTCTCTAAGTGAACAGCCAGAGGTGTGAAAACAGCCCTCTAAGCACAGAGCTGCGTGGCACGTGCTCCCCACCTGCACGCGCACACACAGTTGCAGAAGCTCTGAGGCACCCATGGCCACTCCTCATCAAGAAAAGAGGAGAGCAGACGCATACTGACAACGGAAATGATGCAGACAGGGTCGCTGTTGTGCAGTCCTTTATTAACAGCACAAACACTCTCATTTGCTAACGTCCTTAAGAGCTCCACTAGATTTCAGCAAGCTGGACCCACACAAGCACACTGCTATGAGCTTCCCATTTTGCATTTTAATTTCTTCTCTTTGGGTGAAAAGAAAAAAGAAATGCATTCCAGGCAGGCTGGCACTGGTCACCTCAGCCTTCAGGAGGCTGAAGCAGGAGGATCGGTGTGGGCTCAAGGCAAATCTGGGCTACACAGGGAGTTCCATGCTGTCTCAAAATTACAAAGCAAACTAATTCAAAATGGAGCAACTTTTCTTTTGATTTCACTCCCTAATTGCCAACCAAAGAGTGAAAAGGCAGACCTACTGTGATCTTGGTTTCAGGGACTATCACCCCAGCACACCCCCACACCACTTGTCTCACAGAGGAGCAAAGAGACAGCCACAGGAACTGCATGCGCAGCCAGACCACCGACTGCTTCCTCCATGGGCTTGGCCTCTTGCGACTTTCCACCCTGATTGCTCTGCAGCAGCTCTTGGCCTTGCTTCCTCCAAACGTTTCCGAAGCTCTGACTACAGAGTAAAGTCAATGCTCCAGTGACCCAAGCCTACTGGCTGGGTGATGATCCCACAGAGACTCCATTGAGATTCTTCCAGCCAGTGCGACCAAATCTCAGCAGGACTGTCCTCATCTGTTGCACTTACCTTCCATCATTATCAAATCTCACCCATATTCTACAGTACGAAGTTGTTTTTAAAGGAAATAACAAAAAAAGTCTAAATGGCTTTCGGCTCTGAGTATTTACTTCATCTGGCAAAGCCTGAGTTCACATCAAGACCAGCTAAACCAGCGTTCTTCACCAAGTAACTGAAATCTGCAGATGCAGAGGCACACCCCCACAGTCCAGCCTTCTAGGAAGCTGAGGCAGGCAGATGTCAAGCTCTAGGGCATGCTGAGCAATGCAACGACATGGTGAGCTCTTGTGTTGGAATAAAAATTGGAAAAGCAGATGGGATGTAATTCAGTAAGAAAGCTACGATAAAAGGAACAGGAAGGGGAAAGTTAAATTACCACTGTGAGTGGATGGCACAACACCTCACAGAGGAAACCCCAAAAGCTCCAAGAAAAGACTCCAAGATTTACTGAGCAACTAATTTGAAGACACTGATATGCAATACAGGAACAACTGTCAAATTCCTATTGATTTGTTTGGTACCATTTCTAATTTTTTTTGACTATTTTGTATTCTCTTTATATAATAATAATAATAGACTTCTAGATTTAATAACTAAGTTCAGTAGCAAAGCTGGATACAAAGTCAGCAATAAGAAATCAACTGCATTCCTAACAAACTCACTAAGAAATTGGGGAAACACCTTTGACAATAGCATTCAAAAAAGTGAAATATCCAGTAATCAACACCTTATGAAGAAAGCAAAAAATTTCTACATTGAAAACTATAGTATTCTGAAAAAAAAGAGATCCAAGAGAATGGAAAGAGATCCCTTATTCTTAAGTAGGAAGAAATAATATAGTGAAAAATGGTTATACAGATTTAATGAAATCCTAATCAAAATACCAATTATATATCACTCAAAATTAGAGAAAACATTCATAAAATTCATTTGAAGCAAAAGAGACCTAGAATAGCAAAGACAAACCTAGGCAACACAAAGCAAAAGGCATCACAGTTGCTGGTTGAAATTACACTACAAAGCTACTGTGATTAAATCAGCATAATACTGGAAGAGAGAGAGAGAGAGAGAGAGAGAGAGAGAGAGAGAGAGAGAGAGAGAGAGAGAGAGAGAGAAACTGACTCAGGGATCAATGGAACAATTAGAAAATTCAGAAACAACTCCGGACACACTCAGCTACCTTATCTTTGTCAAAAAGGCCAAACACCTTCACTGGAAGAAAGAGAACCTCTTTAATAAATAGTGCTGGAAAAAGTGACTTTCCGCAGGCTGAAGATTAAAACTAGACGTGCTGGAAAAAGTGACTTTCCACGGACTGAAGATTAAAACTAGGCCCATGTCTCTCACCACATACTAAACTGAAGTCAAAATAGATCAAAGATCTAAATATTAAAAAAGAAACACTAAATCTACTGAAGATACAACAGACAGAACTTTTAAAGACATCGATGTAGGCAAAGATGTTATGAACAAAACCCCAACTGCACAGGAAATGCCGTAAGAAAAATCAACTGGATCTGATCTCATTAAAGAGCTTCTGCACAGCAAAACAAACCAGTGATAGAGTAAAAAGACAACCCACAGAGTGCGGAAAAATTTTTGCCTGCTATTCCTCATATAGAAGAATAATATCTACAATATATAAAGCACTCTAAAAAATCAGGTTCCTCCAAATGTAAAGACTTGATACAAACATGGACATCTGAGATGAGTAGACACTTCTCAGATGAAGGAGTAGAAATGACAAATGCATACATGAAAAGAAATATTTAACATCACTTGGTCATTTCCAGAAATGCAAATAAAACACTAAGACCCATCTTACCCCAGAAGGAATGGGTGTCATCAAGAAGTTAGTGAATAACAAATGCTGGAGGGTATGTAGGGGAAAAGGATCCCTTCTCAACACTGTTGCTGGAAATGAGACTGGTTTAACCACTACGGGAAACAACGTGGAGATTCCTTAAAAAGCTAGGACTAGTGGCCCCATTAGACCTAGCTATTCCCTTTCTCAGTATCTTCCTGAAAGAATTAAAAGCATCATAACAGTGATATATGTACACCTGTGTTTAAGGCGGTATAATTTGCAATAGCTACATCTTAAAAACAGCTCAAGTGCTCAGCAATCAATGAATCGATAAATAAGTGTTTTTTAAAAAATATGCAATGGAGTATCTCTGACATAAAGAAGATAATCATGAGACATTTCTAGATAAATGGATGCCCCTTGAGACCATATACTTCAGTGAAATTAAGCAGACCCCAAATGTTTACATAATGCATTATTTCAACAACTAAAAGAACTATTAAAACTTAGACAAAACAAAATCCAGTTCAAATGCTATAATCTGTATTAAAGACTGTAAATTTTAGGGTTTTTTTGTTTACAAGAAACACATCTCAATTTTAGAAAAAAAACATACCAATTGCTTACTGTAGTTATTATTACACAAGCAAAAATACTACTTAACAACTATACATTTCTAAATGTGCACACTTTAAGGAAGTATTTTAAATGTTTATTTGACTATACTGGTAGTCTTGAATGTATAGTTCTCTCATTCTGCATTCTGAAATTAAAAAGAAATTCTGGTCCATTTTAAACTCTCTCACATTTTGTAAGACAAAATGTCTCAATGCCAGGCTTCACAGTGATAGTGTATACTGCTCTTTCCTTTAAAACCAAGGAGTGTTTTTATGTCTAAAATCTGCAAGGTGACAAGAAGGGTACTAAAATTATCCTCAGTGTCAAGCAGGAGCCCAAATTTATCGGTAAGAAAGAGAAGGAAAACATTCTGGGACAGCTAATCGGGAAGAGATGGATGAAAGATGCCGAGAGGAGAAATCCATCGCAAGCTGAACAGAACTAACCCAGGCACGCACGCCCGGGGACTACAAGCAGACAGGCAGTGCACTCCCACAACACCTGCAGGATCAGGCCACGAAATGACCATCTGCCTGTCCCTCCTGTTTCCCAGACAGAGAAATAAATCCAGCGAAACCTGTTCATTTGCCTTAATTGGCAGCACCTGACCAGAACCCACACTCTCGTCAGGACACTTCACACTGCGCTCATTTCCGCACCGTCTGATTAAATCTGCACAACGCATCTGTTTATCATCAGAACAGCAGTTCATTCTCAAAGTCAGAAATAAATCAATTTTTCAATAAACCCACTTAGAGCAATCATGAAATGTAGTTTTAACAGTCAAAAGTGAAGAACAATTCTTCCCCTCCACACGGCAGTTTCTGAAAATGAAGACAGAGCCCTACCTTTGCACTTTGGCATTGATTTTGCAGGGCAATTGGTTATCAAAACAGAGCTCCTAGGACAACATGTACCCTGGAAGCTGTTACTAGTTCACAGCTGCCAGCACAGGCTGCAAGCATTCTGCTAACTGAAATGAGACTTACTTTAGGACAACAAGACTGTCTCTAATCCTAAGTGTGTAAGACAAAAACGTTTACCACCAGGCCACTTCTAATCAAGATGAGCCAGGAAGGTGCCTGTTCTCCACATCACTGGTCTGTATGTCCTCCCTTTATTACATACTTTTCAAAGTGAACCCATATATTTCCAAAATGAAAACGAAAGCACCTGTATTCTGTAATATATTAAATTTCAATAGTGATATCAAAGACCTCTCTAGTGCTGTACCATCAGAAAGCTCAGTGGCAAAGCACTGCCCTAGCAAAGTCAGGTCCTGAGTTCAAACCCCAACAGACACATGGCAAATACAAAGCAAAACATTTTAAATTCTAACCAAGTTATCAACTAAGAAATTAACTTCCTTGATAGAAAGGTTTTTAAAGTATTAAAACATGAGTTTTGCTTCTTCCTTAGCAGGCCTTCTCTGAAATGCAAAGAAAGCTCCTTTCTGGAGGGGGCACTGCTAGGGTCATGTGGGCACCTGCAGCAGTCTGTGTAATTCTTTGGGAAATGAGAAAATAGTGGGGTTCAGTTTCAAAAATATGATTCCTATGAAAACAAGAGCCCAGCATAAAAGATAAAAGAACTGAAAGGTAAAGCTGCCATTACTGTCAATTAAATTGCACTGAGACTATCCCAGGAAAATCTACATAAGAATAATGCCAAAATTAAAAGATCATATAAAATATCAGCATGCTATTAAGTTATCCCAAAATGTCAAGATCAACCAAATGATTTGTATAAGTTTACTCAAGGATAAATTCAATGTGCTCATCACTCTAAATGCAACAGCATCGGCCTGTTGCTGATACCCAGGCTGCTGTCCAGCATTCCAAATACGACTGAGATGTCTTCACTGCATGCCGTCATCTAGCAGAACAGAGAGGACAGCAGCTTGGACATGTTCCTAGGCCCGAAAACTAAGCACCTAAGCCGTAACTGACTTCTCCCCAGAAAAATACCAGAGCCAAAACTCGGGATGCTGAGGCAGAAGGATACTTGCATCCAGAAACTGGAAAGCAGCCTGGACAACACAGAAGACTCCATCGCAGGAGGGAGCAGGGAAGGGGTGAAGAAGGGAGGGAGGGGAGGAGGAGAGAAAGAAGGAAAACAACACAGGACTGACCAATGCTGGTGATGTCCACCTATGTTGGGCTCCAAGCCCAAGACACTCCTTCCCAATACACGCCACGCCATACCACCCTGATGCTTTCCAGTGACCACAATCACAACTTTGGGGAAGGCCCTCCAAAATCATTATCCATGATGTCTAACACACTATAGGACATTTTTTTTTTTTTTTTTTGGTGGAACCAGGGATTGAACTCAGGTCCTTGCGCTTGCCAGGGAAGCACTTATTCCACTGAGCCATCTCCCCGGCCGGACAAAAGCAACATTCTACAAACACATGAGATGTTGTATAAGTATGACAAATGTGTCCTTGAGAAAAACGACATTCATATTTAGAATAGAAATAAGAAACAATTCACCAGGCCAGCACTCTGGAGGCTTAGGCAGGAGGAGTGCCGTAAGTTTAAGGCCAACTCAGCTAAAATATAGCATGCATCACGTTGTACATCTTTAGCTGTGAAACAACTTCTTTATTAAAATGGCATATTTTAGTAGATGATTATAACTCAAGAATAACTCTTTAATTAACCATTTGTTATTTTTATACTTTGATATTTGTGCTTTTAGCATGTACATAGCAGCTACATGCACCAACCAAAATGGATTTGAGGTTACAAAATATATGTGTCTGATATATCAATTTTTTAAAAACAAATCTGGATCTGTGTTTGTATATAATTGGACACTATTACCAAAATAATAATCACATAAATTTATGCAACTTTACCTTGTAAAAAAAAATAACATAAATATTACCTAAATAATTAGCAAATACTGTTGTGATAAATGTCCTTAAAGAAATCATCCACAAATCAGAGGATAAAATAAGGATCTGTAACCTGCCACAGGTGTGAGGTGAGTCTCCTGGAGGGGTGACAACTGGGCAGATCTGCAGATGAGGAAGAGAGAAGGAGCAGAGAATCAAGACGTGTCCCTTCAACTGCTCGGTTTTCATTTTTTTAGCATGCATTCCAAATTAAATGCAGAACCCAAGCCTCCTATGGCTAGAGATTACGCTGGCTTCTCCTCAAGTGTCTGAAGGCCCTGAACAGTAGAAAGGGACAGTGGGCCTGAACACTCCTTGTAGAAATAAGGTTCAGAAAAACGCCAATGAGTGATGCAGATTATCTGAACTATTTTACTTTTCTAATAATGGAACCTACATTTACTCTGGGCAACTCACCTGACATAAGACCTTGGTTAAGAACATGAACAAGAGGGGCAATTCTTGAGTGGATGGATGCCACCTTCCTCTGGGATGCAGGGGCTGGGGCACTGCGAGGGCCAGGCCTTGGGGACTGGCACCAACAACCCCAGGAAGCTGCTGACAGCCAAGGCCAAGTGTGACCCTGAAGCTCCTGGACAGGACATTCTACAGTGGGCATCCAAAAACGGAAGGAAGAGGCCAATGGTAAGATGCCTACCATGAACTACTATTGGCACTACACACTGTCAATCACACAAAAAAGACAGTGCGCCTGTGTTATAAGCTCCAGAAACTCTGAGATCTCAGATGGTGCTGCCTCATAACTAAGTGCTGTCCTTATCATCCAGCTGAGATGACCTCGCCCTTAAATGAAAGAGTGGTTTCTAGTGACACACTCTTTTGGTTATTTCCACAGAAGGAAATGCTACGGAAACAGAGGGGTGTGTGGCTCTTCGCTCCAGAGTTTCCACCACCTCTACAAGTCTGGCTTTTGGGAGAGACCTTAGGAATGGACTACAACATGCACGAAAATGAGCCACACACAGTGTGAGTCCGCATGACACTCTGCACTGTCCTGGAGCTGCCCTGAGGACAACACCAGGAGCCAGCAACTGCCAGGCATTGTGGAAGGTGAGACAGCACTGGTGACACACAATACAAATCACGGTGCCGAGCAACGCTCTGGTGGAGGCTAAGCTGGAAGGGCTTTCCCTCTCAGAGATGGAGAGAAACCCACAGCCCTCAGCAGCAGCAAGAGTACCTAGAACAAGGGGAAGGGAGGTGACAGTCATAGATCACTTGAGTGTCTGTCCACTTACCAGACTCACACTGAACGTGCTCCATGTGCCAGCTCCATGCCCTCAGACCACAAATTCACTTTAACCCCATACACAGGCCAAAAACAGAAACACACAAGTTCAGATCAACTATGCTTCTGAGAAAAAGTTGGGAGAAGTTGCAGTGAGAGGGCACATAGGCGGGGGAGCCACACCTGCAGCAATGAAAAGGAGGCGACAGTCCCAGGACACCTGGGCGCAGCACTTGGGAGGCTGAGGCAGGAGGCCACAGCCAGCCTCAGGTACACAGCAGACCCTGTCTGAAAATAAGAAGCAAAATAACCACACCAGAAACAAAAACAGAGGTGCAGGCAAAGTCACCACCACCAGAGCCCAGCTCTCAAGGGTGCCTCCGTAGAGCTAACTTGAAGGAAACCCTGCCTTAGAGAAGCCAGCTCGGCCTACCCCGAGGTGCTAGTGCTTGTAAGCTCCAGGACAAAGGTGAACAGTGCCGTTTTGAAACTCAAGGACCAACAGACAAAACATTGGACCATAAAGACCCACATATCTCCTGCCCTGCAAGCTCCTGCACCGAAGTCTGGCCTCAGAGGACAGGAACGCTGGGAACTGCCACCAGGGAGAAAGTGATTAGTAAATTAGTAGATCACCTTGTAACCAACACAGCATTGCACTAATTAACAGCTGTATCAGCTAAATTATATCTGAATCTCACAAATGCACCCTGGTTAACCATGTACCATCTTGGGGACCAATATTTGGAAAATACTTTTCCAGATTGTAGAGAGGAAAATGTAACGTTTTTACTTAAGATTACAGAAGGAGCTTCCTCAAGGTACAAACTTATACAAGGAGCTTCCTCACTGCATGAATAGTGCAGCGTTTTTCACTGTCGACATTAGCCCCCATTCAACTCTGCACGATGCTCACACGTACGATGGTTTGTGAAAAATAATTAAATGTATTTCACCAGTACTGGTAAAAAAATTTCAGAGATATTATGCATAATGAAATATTCAACTATATAAGATTATTTTATATAAAGAATATCAAAATACAGCCAAATAATTTGTATTTTTCTTGAAATTTTAAAACAAGTAGCACAATTACAATATTCTCCACTAATAAAAGAACGAATTGCAGGCAGAATGGTGAGGCAGGAAGGAGTGCACCTCACATTGCGCATGTCCTGAGCAGAGTTCTGATGGACAAACTTTGTTGCTCAGGGCCAAGCTGCTAATTCTCTGAACCAGTCAGTGTTTGTTTGCACTAATGGGTAGCTAAATTGATTTTTTCCCTTTGTTCTGCAGATACATAAACTGTCATTTAAAAGGAATCAAAGCAGCACATTTGATTAGGTATAACTTATTTTAAAGGCCTCTGCTCAAAGTTGGTAATCTGCACACTTAGTGAGGGAGAAAGAAGGAAGAATGGGGCTTCCACATACGCAGCACAATCTCACATAGGCACTTCCGCATGTTCACTCCGAGGTCTAGAGGAAAGGCATGTAACGAAGGCAGACAAAACATGCTCAACAATTTCTATAGCTGGTCCTGGAGAATGGACACCTCGCTGCACAAGGGCTGCTAGCCGAAAAAGTCATTTCTTTGGGGGAATTCAAAGCCACTATTTAAAATTAGAAAGCAAAACACCTTCACAGAAGTAAATTTCAGAAAATATTTCAAGGTCTCCAAGACTTAGAAGGTTGATTAATTTTTTTTTTTATTTTTTTTATTTTTATTTTTTTTTATTTTTTTTTTTTTTTTTTTTTTTTTTTTTTTTTTTTTTTTTTTTTTTTTTTTTTTTTTTTTTTTTTTTTTTTTTTTTTTGTCTTTTTTTTTGTCTTTTTGAGACAGGGTCTCACTATGCAGTTCAGGCTGGCCTTAAGCTCACTTTGTACCTCAGGCTGGTATCGAACTCGCAACAATCCTCCTGCCTCAACCTCCCAAGTGCTAGGATTCAGCCTCCCGAGTGTTAGGATTTTAATTTTAATAATTTCACTTTCCTACTAAAATAATGGTTTGGTTCAGATTGCTTTGGTGTTGGTTTTTTGCAGAAGGGGCTTTGCTATCCAGTTCAGGCTGATCTTTGACTCATTATGGACCGCTGGCTGGCTTTCAACTTGCTGTGTGATTCTCCTGTCTCAGCCTCACAAGTGCTAGGATGATTGTGGGTGGGCACCACCTCCTAAAATGAAGGTTTAAAAATGTTCTGTGTGGCCTCTTTTCCCCTGGATGCAGCCTGAGCTGACTTTTTCCTCTATACCAGCTCTACAGAGCTAGTTTCTCCCTGGTTTTTCACTTTCACTTTTTTCAAATAAACTTTACTACCATTAAAAAACTTAAAAGAAAAATTTTAGTAAGAAATATAAATAAATCTTTTGGTAAATTAAAAATAATTCTCAAATGATGAATAATTTGTTTCCTTTCTCTTCGTCTTTTGTTTCTCTGTCATAGTATTTTCTCCAAGGACTGGTTTCCCCTAGCAGTGTGCAAAGGCAGTCCTCATTCAGAATACGCAGTACGCAAAGGCAATCGTCATTCAGAATAAAGCATCAATTCTGTGAATCACAGTGTCATAGAGCTTTAAAGAGCACCCCAACTTTCTGCTTTGTAAATAAATATAAATGAACAAACAGGGAATGAAGTTAAAGACTATCTGATCTCACACAGCAAAAAAAGTGAAGACAGCAAAAGAATCTGGTAAATTCAAATATAAAACTACCCAAGTAATTTATTAAACAACTCAGCTCAGAAAAAAATTACTACTTTTTTTTTTCTTTTTAATGTATTTAGTACAGGTTATACACAGATTGGACTCCCAGTAATCCTGCTTTCAGCCTCCCAAGCGCTGGGATTACAGGCGAGCGCCAGCGCACCCAGTCTCAGTCTCAGGCTCAGGCTCAGTGCGCTCTGGGGGCGGAGCCAGTCTGGCAAGCAGGGATTAAACCCAAGTCCCTGCTGCCTGCTTAAGCTCAGCTACCTGCCCGCCCTTGAAACAACTACTTTTGATGAGAAGAAAAAGTCACTTCCGGCCTTCTGTATCCAAACGAATCACATTAACATCGCAATTACCGTCTTCATGGCCAAGTCTTGTGAAAGTTTGCAATGAATCAAATGATACATTTTTTTTACCACTTACCACTGACCGAAGATACTAAACAGTTGACTCTCAAAGGCAAGAAAATCCTGCCTTGCCACTAGCCACTAATGCCGGCGCATACAGGAAAGGCTTCCACCGCGCTTCAGGGGCAGAAACAACACCCCTCACCAGTGCATCAAGCGAGCAGACAGAGCAGACAAGCCAAGAATTAGAAACTCTGGCCTTGAATCAGAGAACCACTTGGAATGGCACGTGGTGACCGCCCACCCCACTAAGCGCCTGCAGAGCACCCAGAAGCAGGCCACACAGCAGCCCCACAACACTGCAGCGTTGGTCGAAATTCAGGACACAAGCTCCTAGGGGCGGGCCTGCCCGAGCCACCGGGTGAGCACACCGCTGGAAGATGATGCCACCGCAGGCTGAGGACACCCAGGATCTTCGCGGTGGGCAGCCCAGATCTCAATGCCTGAGATGCCCGCCACCTCTGCGCACAGCTACCCCACGTCCTGCGGGGCGCTCGATGGCGGACCCGGTCCCGGGCAGGGGCATGTGCTAGCACCCTGGCCTTCAGAGGGTGAGCGTCAGACTGGGAGGCGCAGCTGCCCACAGCTCAGCCCTAGGACCAGAACCGGGCCGCAGGGCTCCACTCTGCATACCATGGGGATCACGCAGAAGGGCTCAGGACACTTCCACCACCTCACGCCTACCTGAAACCTGGGAAAGGCAGGCCCTGAAAACACAGGACATACAGTATATCGAGGCCTCATGTTTGGCTTAACATAAAATTAATTACTTTGGAAAGTCCTAAGCTACACACACTCAGCTTTCTACGACCATGCCACTAATTAGAAACGAACAACGGAGCAAACCAATGGTAGGTAACTTTAAAGCAGATTTCAGTTGTTGTTTTTTAAATTCTCAAAACAGCCATTCATCCAGCTGCCACTCACCCTCCAGTGACTGCTTCTGGTGGGCAGCAGTAAGAAACAGACAGCTCAGGCAGCAAATGTCTTCTGAGTCACAGTGCTTAGTAGCATCACATTACAAAGAAACTAATTTTCAGAACATTATATAAATATATAAAGAACACAAGACACATAAAGATGAAATATACCAGAAAAAGAGAAATCAGAGCACAGTTGTACCAGTTTAACTCACCATTTTTGCATACAAAGGCATGACTTCTAACTAACCAATACATTTTTCTTTTAAATGAAAGCTCTCCTGTAAATTCACTCACCCCATATTGTTAAATAAGACACTACTGTAATAAAAAGAAGTCTAAAGCATTACAGGAGAGGGCAGCAGCTCCACCCACAGAATCACAGCAGTCTCCCTGAGGCAGGGGCTCCACTGCTGCCACACCCGGCCCTCTGAAGTAACAGGCCACCTACAGTGCAAAGCACAGGGACTGGCAAACTCATTATTTTTAAAAGTCATGGACACTTGACTTTTGGAATTAGGGAGAACAATGCAAAGAGAAGATTCACTGAATTGATGTCTCACAATTTCAGTTCAATATGCTGGGATAAACTACAAAATACATGGACTACACCAAAAGCCATGCTTAGCGTAACGCTTATTAAGTACCCAGCTCATCTGTGTGCCCCGACAAACCACGGGTCGAGTGTGGCTACATTACGAACGCTGGCTCTTGCTCTGGGGAGGACTGACATCATCTCCTGCACCCTATAGCACATTTACCTGAACTAAACAGCACCCACCACAGCATCTGCCTACCAAGGACTGTACTGAAAGAAACTTGCAGAACAAGCAGAGCTGCCAACACTGGAAAGCTTCACAGAGAAGAATATTCCCAGGTTTGAAAGGTTTGGTCCAAGTGGGAAAGTATTTCATACACAAATTATGCAAAGCCTGTCCCTTCTGAAAACCATGCTAAAATCTACATTTGGTCTTGTGGGAAAAGGGAGGTCTTCAGGAGAGACTGTGCTTCCTCCATGCTGAGTCCCGCAGGGCTGGACCGAGGTCTCTCCAGCGTGAACCTGCTACCCTTCCACCTGCAAGACTTCTAGCCTCCACAGTGGGAACTAAGTTACCAGCCTGCCTTTATAAACAGCCCTGCTGTGGGCATTTTATTAGCAAAGCTGCAGATCCACCAAGATGCCCTCATGGGGAAGGTTAAAACTCTCTTTTTATTTGAAATAAATTCACCCATGACCAGATTGCTCTTTGCACTGCAAGCAGCAAAGGACAGTGCAAATAACACATGCAGCTGAAAAGTGCTGGCATGTGGGGCGTGCACCCCAGGGGAGGCCCCAAGGCTCAGTGGCTGGGCCCACACTCTGCTCAGAAAGCCGTGCACTCTAGCACATGCTCCATATACAGTGGCCATGTGGAAGAGGAACAGAAATGCACAAGGCTGTGCTCAGGCAATACAGAGGCAGTGGGCCAGAGGCAGGGCAGCATGCTAGGCACTGCTTGGCCTCCCTGTTCTGCCTTACAGTGTGGCTTTCATAAATCAGCTACTTCCCAGCCTCTTCTGCACTGAAGAACTAAGGCATAATTACATTCTGGTCTAAATGTGTGATGCTTAATCTTGGCTGTCAACTTGATTGGACTTGGACCTCAGACTTTTGAGCAATGCGCCAATAATGACTCTTACTGAGACTTTGGGGAATAAATCAGAACTCTCCAGCTGTGGCCATGAGGCAGGACTCCAGCCTTGCTATTCTTGTGTTTGGAAAGTAAACAGGGTTTACAGAGAGTGATGTGCTATGGGTCCTCATTAAAACAACGTGGTCACAGCTTTGTGCTAAGTTCAGCCAGGGTACCCAGCTCTAGACTGATGCTCTAACTGCTGGGATCAGGAGGTCAGCAAGCGCAGCTCCCTATCCCAAGCCTATACTGTGCTCCCACAAACCCAAGCCTGGCACCAGTACCTCCCTCGTGAAACAGTTTCAGGCAGGGGATCTCTACAGGTGCCCAGCTTTCTCGGTTCGTCAAAATGACCAGTGTGTAAAGAAAAGCCACACTGATCTGCCCGCAAATTATCTAATTCATTTCATATTTTCTAGTTATGTAATTTTCGTGCTTGAAAACCTCCAATGGCCACGTGGGGTGGTGCACACTACAACCCCTGCACTCAGAAGGCTGAGACAGGAGGATCACTGTTCCAGGTCAGCAAGGGTTACATGTGAGCCCGTTTCAAAAAAATAAAAACAAAAACACCTCCTTCAAAGGCCTCCATGACAGTGAGAATAAAGTCCAATTATGTAACAGGCCTACTCAAGTTCCTTTCTTCTGTGCTATCTGGTTCAGTCACTAACATGGTGGGAACAGTGACTGACACACAACAGGTGAACCAAGATTCATGTTGAATGACTGATGACCAGAATGTGAAGCACATTCTGTATTTATTCAAACACAGTTGACATTCACTATTCACTAGAAACCGAATATTTTACCAAGCACCTGTAATCTGAGCATCTCCATGTTACACCGGCATTAATTCATGTAATCACCAAAACCCTTGGTACGCAGGTAAGAAGCCCTATTCACTGTGTTGATGGAGCTCTGAAGAACGTTAGCTACAGCTGACAAGAGGCTGTTATTTTAGACTGTGTTCCTGCACTCGGCCCAACAGCCAGACCAAACCAGGTTAAACACACTCCTGCTAGGAGGCACATAATCAAACTGAGAAGCCACAAGGCAAGGGACCAGTCACCTGAGCCACATGGCGGTTTCAACCTTATCAAGAGGTGCTTCTTATCAAGAGAGGTGCTTCTGCACAGCTCAGCCCTTTCTTGCCTCCAGAGCTTCCTGCAGCTCAGCTTGGCAGAGCACCTTCTTACTTTCATCCAAGGGAGCTGCCCAGCTCATGAATTGCTAATGAAAGCCAATTAGATCATTAAGCTCAATTTGGGCAATTGTGTTCCTCCATAGCCTACCGGCATCCTATAATTGCTGTCTCCCTCTCAGGGCTCTGCGCCTCCTGGCCTAGCCATCACCCTTGCACTGAACCTCCTGTGTCAGAAGGCATAGCGGACCTCCTCCCTCCCTGGAGGCTCCAGACTAGCAGTGCCTACCTGGCCTGCTCGTGGAAGGAAACACAGGGGTCTTGGTTAAGGTCGCTCTAAGACAGCCAGTTTTGGTTTAAGAAAAAGTGCTCGTTGCACTAAAGCACAGCAAAGAGCACATTCCTGGTACAGTGTCATTTTGTTTATTCAGATGAATGGTAAACAGAAATAAATGCCAGGCAGTAGGAACTCAGCAAGGAAAGACCTGACAGAGTGCTCGGTCTCTAACTCAAATTGGATGGACGAGGGAGGTATAAATCCGAATGAAAAAAGCCAGGTTATGTGTACAGTCGAAGAAAGTAAGAATGAAGCTCTGCATACACTGGTCTGTAATCACCTCAGCGATATAATTTCCAATTTCATGTCAGTATGGGAATTTGCTAGCATAATTTAAATTATAAACATACATAATGTAAATACTAGGTTTTTAAAAATTCTCTTAATATTTACTTTTCTTCTTGCTATTGGCTGTGAAATGAAGGTCTGGGGAAAAAATCTCCTTAAAGCAAGTTTCAAAATCATGATGACTCATACCCGGTTGATTGCTGACTAAGTGATCAGTCTGGTGATCTGTATTGGCAGTAACATCAGGCTTCCATGCAAGGCCTCACAGAAAGCACGATGCTCCAGCACGCGCCCGGGCCCCAAGGAAAGCACGTGCTGCGCGCTGCCAACTTCCCTCTCATGTAGGGCTCACAGGCGAGGGAGTTCACTCACTCCTGGATAGCTCATGAAGGCGTACACGAAGGGGTCCTGGTTCCTGACAAAACGTGCACAAAAAGGAAAGGAAGAAAAAGCAAACATTGACAAGGATGGGACAGGACGAGGAATCAGTGGGAAAAGATTTCTAAAGCCTTTGAGAGAAAATGGGTACTTTCAGTGGGGAAAGCCACTTCCTGGGGCGGCCTCTCCTACTGGGAGGCCTGCAGGCAGGCAGCACTGCCTGCCTGAGTGCACAGTAGCCAGCAGCACCACGACCTCCTGTAGCTCACTTCTTCACATCTAATAAAATAGGTATAACTCTTATAGACATTTGTTCCTTCCTGTAGTTAAAAAAAAAAAAAAAGTACCCAAAATTCAGTAGATTAAAATGACATAAATTTATTTTCCTATAGACGAGATTTCCAAAATGGGTTTGAATAGCAAAAAGAAATCGAGGTGTCAGCAGGGCTCTGCTCTCCGCAGAAGCCCTAGGGTAAAATTCACAGAGCAGGCTCCTGGCTCCTCTGCCCCCCCCCAAAAAAAACCCCAAAAATCTCCCCACCTCAAGAAAACACTTCAGAAAAATGTCTCTACTTCAAAAAAAGGGGAGGGCAGAAAAATCTCCTCTTAGGTAAGCACAGCAAATTCCTGCTGGCCATGCCAAGCAGTACCTGCACTCAGTCAGGATGCCTCCTCTTGGGCCCCTGTCCCGCTTCACCTGCTGCACACAGGAGTTTTTCAGGCAACATCAGTGCACAGCACCAACCATGTGAGCAGCACACAGGCGCGCCCTCCCGAAGCTCCAGAATGTGTGTAGCCTCTCCATAGACTTCCACACGCAGATACCCTGCACCGCCAGGTACAATGAGGTGAATCCTGCACAGTCCTGATGCCCAATGAGTCAATTGCGAATGTGACAGAGGCTGATGGAGAAGTCAAACAACCAGTTTCCATCCTTGTTCTCTTAACCCCATGGTAAAAATGGAGTAAATTTTAGTTGTTATGATACCTCTGCATTGATTATTATGTTAATTTCATAATACTTGTTTTTAAATTTTTGGCCAATTTTGTATGCTTGGTAATCTAAGCAACTACTCTGAAGATAGTATGTAATATAACAACCTTTGCTGCATTCCTAATATTACTAAAATTCTGTATTATTTCTAATTGTTTTATTCTCTTTAAAAAAAAATTTAAAACAAAAAATAAGTAACATACATAATGAAAAAAAGCTCTAAACATGCTGATCAACCCAAACCCTTAAGAAAACATGCAGATCTCTGCTCACCAGACACTTGCCCCGCTAAACCCAGGGCACATACACACATACACATACACGTACACGTACACATACACATACACCACCTGTGGGACCTGGCTCCTCAGTAGTCACTAACTGAGTGAATGAAGAAATAATGAACCATGATCATTTAAATTCCTGGCTAAGAGTTTTTTTTTATTATTATTATTTATTTAGCATTGGGTCTACAGGGTCTTACTACGTAGATCAGACTCTTGCTTATATACCTGTGTCCAGCCTCCCAACAGCTGGGATTACAGATGTGCGCCACTAGCAGTCTCAGCACGCCCTGGGATTGAGGCCAGCATGGTAAGCCAGGGATCGAACCCCAGCACTGCTGTTTTTTCAGTGTATTTGGCTGTTACAGGGTTTTTCCACATAGCTGAGACTCCTAGTGATACTCCAGCTTTCAGCCTCTCCAGCGCCGGGGTTACAGGTCTGCAGCACCACACCCAGACTCTGGTCAGCTCAATACGCCCTGGGCTAGCGCTGGCATAGCACATGGTGCTGACGAGCTGCGCTTTACCTATGTTTGCCTAAGCAGCGCTTTACTCTCCTGAGCTATCTCACCAGCCTCCCAGTCAAGGTTTTGCCAGAATTAGTTACAACTGTTACCATCTTGCACATTTCTTTAAATAAAAATACTGCCTGATATTAACTTATTGAATGAGGTAGAATAAGTTCTAAAATGTCTTTGTTTAGTTTTTGCAGTCAACATGCAATAACACACATTATGTTATGGTTTCTAGTTGTCCCCCTAAAGCCTCATGTAGTCATGGGGTGGGGACTTCTAGAGTTTTTGATTAACTCATGATCCACTGGGATTATGTGTGATCCAAGGCTGGGATTATGGGTCTTAGTACTGCTGGGATTATGGGTATGAGTACTTTCCCCAGACTTGGGCAGAGAGCCTGAGTGTAATATAACAGACAGAGACAGACTTTTTTTTAGCTATTGCTCTTATTGCATTGTTGCTGTTTGGCCACCATGAACTGCTGCTCTCTGCCATGTGCCCCTCTGCCTTGGAGCTCGCTGAATATGGACTAAAACCTCCAGTAACTGTGAGCTAAATAAACCTTTCCTTCCTTCATTTTGGGTGTTGGGTATTTGTCCCAGCAAGGAGAGAAGAGTAATTAAGACAGTCTTTTTCTGAGAACTGTCTACAGAATGGTAGACAGCATAGACGACACTAGATACCACATACCATTCAAATCATGAATAAAAATTAATAAAATATTCCTTAAATCCATAAAGAAAGAAATCATACTGTACTCTAAAACAGTGCCAAGGGTGGAAAAGGTCAACAGGGCCTTGGGGAATACTGAGGTCTACTTTGGGGGAAAATCCTTCAGACCTGCTTCTCTGAGGGTTTGCCTTACCGCAGTGGTGCTACACAAATAACCAGGCTTAGGACTCCACTACACAGAACTAGAGGGTTGTTACTGACAGACATTAATAATTACTACGTAAAATGCAACGAAAGTATGCTCAGGCAATGGTGCATCAGGCACAATTGTCAAAAGCCCAAATTAAACTGATTACAAACAGGGACGTGGAGGATGACCTCAGTCACACCCAGTCACAGGAACCTGGGGAGACCTTTGTCTCCAAAGCAAAGCAAAGCAAAGCAAAGTGAATCTGGGAGTATGACTCATGCACAAAGGCCTTGAATCCCAAGGACAGCCACCAAAGGAAGAGAGGAGAGGAGAAGGGAAGGGAGAGCAGGGGAGGGGAGGGGAAGGGAGGGGAGGAGAGGGGTGGGGAGGGGAGGGGAAAGGGCAAGGGAAGGGAAGAGAGGAAAGGGGAGGGGAAGGGGAGGGGAGAAGAGGGGAGACCAGACCCTGATACCCTTATGTAAAGGTAGTGGGTGGTAGCTTAGTCATGCTCTGCTTACAGGGCTCCAGCCCAGACTCCCACCTCAGAGGCAGGCAGTGTCCCCTATCCCCAGGCGATGGAGACATGAAAAGCCCACCCCCCTCCTTGGGCCTCACCTCCAGGATCACAGCAGCCTGGCACACCAACTAGAAACCCTCACATCAGGAGTCCAGTGCCTCGGGCCCCGCCCACCTCCCCAAGCCCTGCCCATGAGCTATGAGCACTTGGGCTTGGGAGGTCCAGACACAACAAGCAGGAAAAGCCCAGTGATTTTCTAATATAGCACTTCCACACCAGGCCAAAATCTCAAGTTCTGCCCACCTTTGCTCTCCCAGTGCAGTTCCCTTCACCTTTATGCTGGCTTCTTCCACTGACCCCCACTGGCCCCAGACACTCTTTCACAAATACCTACAAGCAGAGACTTTCTGTATTTCCTTAAGAGCAGGGGAGTTGGTCCAAAGCCTCAGCAATCACTCCTGCAGTGGTGTGAGCCCTACACGAACCCTTCCTTAACTACTCAGGATGGCAGGGGTAACGGGACATGGCCAGGAAACACAAACCCACCGTACTAAACTCAATAGCTCTGGGGTGGGGGATCCAAGGGAGTCAAGGTCTTGCTATGCAGTCCAAACCTGCTATGCAGTTGAACTCATTTTGTGGCCCAGGCTGGCCTTCAACTCACAGCGACCCTCCTGCCTCAGCTTCCGGAGTCTTGGAATGCAGAGGCACACCACCATGCCCACTAAGTTCAACAGATTTATTCAGAGCCCAAGAGTGTCTCCCCAAGGGGTAATTTTCTGGGACAAAATTAGTGCCCTCTTTGCATGGAAAAGGTAGAAATGAATGACATAGATAACATTTGCAGAAGGCAGGTAACTATGCCTTTGGTCAAAGCATCAAACTTTGAGAAAGTAATGTAAGGACACAAGGGTTTGCAATTGTACAACTGTATCTGTCATCTAGATGGACAGGAATTCGGGAATTGAAAGCAATTCACTTTCCAAAGTGAATTAAGGAATTACATCCTGAGGTTAGGGAAGTGCACTCGTGCATGTGCGCACGCTCTCGCTCTCTCTCGCTCTCTCTCTCTCTCTCTCTCTCTCACACACACACACCCCTGATTGTATATGCATGTGCTACTTGCACAGACACACAAATGATGACAGCAGCTGCAAGATGCACTGCTGGGTGTGCAAGAAATTACTGAACCACAACCGTCAAATGGCATTTCTCATCAGATACACAAGCTGCAGACACAGAAGCCTCACACTCTTTTACAAAAATTCCATAAAAAGCCAGACATGATAGCACACACCAGTATCCCAGCACTCAGAGGCTGTGGTGGGAGGGTCTCTGCAAGTTCGAGGTCAGCCTGGGCCACACAGCAAAACCATGACTCAAAATTACCACAAAAAGGTCAACCCCAGAATTTCACTGCTAATTCCAATATACTAAAATACTGGTCTTTTGAAAAAGTACACTGAGGGCCAAGGAGATGGCTAAATGGAATAAGCATTTCCCTGGCAACCACGAGGACCTGAGTTCAACCCCTGGTTCTGCAAAAAAAAAAAAAAAAAAAAAAAAAAAACACACACACACACTGAAATCCAAGAGCATCTGCATATGAAACACACACACACACACACACTAGCTGTCCCTGACCTCTCTCCAAGAGCTCCTTCTGGACTACAAACCAATGCGGTGGCACTACAGCGTGACTCACTATCACTGACGCTTCAAAATAACAAGGCTTTTATGACAAGAAAACCAAAAGGTTTTTTTTTTTTTTTTTAAACAAAAAAATAAAAATAAAAACAAATTCAGCAGGCAGCTAAATAAGGGGCCAGGGGCCAGGGAGATGGCTCAGTGGATTAAGCACTTCCCTGGCAAGCTCAAGGGCCTGAGTTCAATACCTGGTTCTGCCAAAAAGAAAGAAAGAAAGAAAGGAAGGAAGGAAGGAAGGAAGGAAGGAAGGAAGGAAGGAAGGAAGGAAGGAAGGAAGGAAGGAAGAAAGAAAGAAAGAAAGAAAGAAAGAAAGAAAGAAAGAAAGAAAGAAAGAAAGAAAGAAAGAAAAAGAAAGAGGCGACAGGCACCTTGGGGTCAGCGCCAACAGGACTGAGGATGAACAGACACCTGGGTCAGGGGCTCATGGCCAGCCCGGGCTACGCACAAAAACCCACTCCAAAGAACAGGCCAAACAGTGAACCTGAGCGCCAGTTATTGCTCAGAAGACACTCTACAGCAAGGCCGACTCTAAGACCCAGAGAAGAAGAGGGGCAAGTAACAACCACTTCTCCATCCTGGTCTCCCTGCAGTCGTTCACTCCCAACCCAGCCAAGATTCCTTGTCTGTGCTGCTCTTCCTGGGTCCCTCGGGTACCTCTGTCTCTGAGTTTCCACTTCTCTCTTCTTTCTAAGTTTGAGTCTGTCTTGGGAAACTCAGAACTTAGTGAAAACATCTCAAAATAAAAAGAAAAGAAAGAGCCTCTGGATTTTGATGTTTTACTGAAAATGTAAAATGCAAACAATGCTTCAGATGATAAAATTGAAGAAATCACTGGGTGTGGTAGTGCTCACCTGTAACCCCCACACTATGGACGTGAGGCATGAGGATCACTGCTAGTTGAGACCAGCCTGGACTACAAAGAGAGCTCAGGGCCAGCCTGAACTGCCTGTCTCAGAAAAGACAAAAAAAAAAAAAATTGAATTCTTCCAAAAGCTGAATGACCAAGAGATAGAGATGAAAAATATGAAACACAGAGAATCATTTGGAAGTCCAAGAGCAGGTCTCTAAAACAAGTAACTGAAGGAGGTAAAGAGCTGTGTTCGCAAATACATAACACTAGAAAACTGGCACAAGAGTGTCCACTTTGTAAAGCCTGCAGTAAAGTCACACCAGTAAACAAGTTGAAAGCCTCTGCCATGTCACCACGATTTATCAGAACTGGAGGAATAAAATTCTAAAACACTTCTAGAAATGCACAGGGACAACAGACAAAGAAATCAGAATCAGAAAAGCATCTGGATGGCTCAAAGGTCACGAGGAGCAGGGAGCTCTGGCCCAAGGCCCACGCGCTCCACACAGGCGTCGCGCTGAGCACCAACAAGCTAGCCTCTGCATGCACACAAAGAGCCTCCCTAAGCGGCTCTGGTTCTGTTTCTGCTATAACCGAAGGCAGCACCACGAACAGGGCGCAGGCAAGCACAGGGCGGCACTAGGGGAGGGAGAAGACGCCGCAGTGACACAGCCTACTGAATAGGAAGTCACTTCTGAGGAGGCGCGCACTTCAGAAGGGGGATAGGTCAGGGCACCTCGCACGCCCTTTGTGGGAGGGAAAAGAGTGGTGAATATGTCCTGAAATTGACGGGATGAAAACAACGGCTACCACACAGTGCAGTAAAATCTGGCAGAAATGAGAAGTCAGCTCCAAGCAAAGGAAAGCTCGGCTGCTGCCACCGGCGGGCACGCCAGGAGGCTCCCAAGAGGGCCGGCGCGGGACGGCTGCCAGGCCGGGCGGGCACAGAACGCTCGCCCGCTGGGAGCCGCCATGGGGCGAAGTGCGGAGGGGACGCTGCAGCAGCTGCGCGCCCGGAGCTGCACGGCTGGCACGCGGGCGGTGGCGCGCAGTCACCACAAGGCTCCATCCAGGCTGGTGCTCACGTGGCGCTTGCCCGCCGAAAGAGCTCCCTGTTGACACAGGGGCCATCTGGGCAAACACCCGGAGAAACAGCCCGGGACGTTCCTGGATCTTGCCCATCCCGCCCAAAAATACTCTTTCCAGTAGCTTCCAAAGGCGAGCCTTCAAATGGTTGAAACAATTATTTTCGGACTGTAAAAGATATTCTCCTGATTTGGGAATCTAAATCAAACTTTTGATTTTAAGAGGAACCTTATGCATTCAAGTCCTTGTTACTGAAATGAGCATTTAAGATTCCAAATGGTGGGGTTGGGGATATAGCTCAGCAGCGCTGCGCCAACCTGAGAAGCACGAGGGCCTGTATTCAGTCCCCGGTACTCACATACCACACAAATCTAACTCTGAAGTGTGAGAAGAATGTAAATGTACTCCAGAAGAATCATCCAACGAGCAACAACTATAATTTCTATGTATCAGAGAAAGCTTCTTTCATGAATTGTGCTTTGGAAGACAAACTACTGACTGATTACATATTTGTTTATTGAATGATGATGAATTGTGCACTGTCTACAGAGCTACTCTGATGCTACATTTGAGCAACAGTCCACATTGATACACACTTGAGCATCTGACTTACTAATCAGCAAGTGTGTACATAAATGTGTATGAAAGGATTTTCCATCAGCTTACAAAGAATGTATTGAGCCAGACATAAGAAAACCCCAATACTATTATGGACTACTGGACTATTTTGGAATATTTTGCTGAATTCACACATCTATAGTATTTAAATGACAAAACTAAACAAAAAAGGGGATACAAATGAATGAACAGTTTGTATCTATATATTCAAAATAGTTAAGATAGATATATAGCTACATTCTCTTAATTCAATGTATACAGGGATCTGCTCTAATAGTCTGTAAACAGAATATCATGTCTACATCTTGTACAACAAATAACCACTAAGAAAATATGCAATGTATTAATTATTGAATCTGTCCTACTAATTTGATTTGAAAATGTCTCATTGCTATTTGTTTTTCAATAAATTATGAGAAAAATAAATAAAAATTTACATACATCAATATTAGGTGAATATTAGTCAATAAAAATATACTTACATCAGTGGTAGTAGTAAGGGACTTGCAATGTCATCCAATGTTTCACAATAATACTTTTTCTATTCCTATCCAGTATATTTAATGAGTACCTTTTGATACTAATTTGTCAACCATTGTGCAAAATAAATTGCTTTCAAGTTTAAAAAAAAAAATGTATTGATTTAGTGGACTACATAAATATATGCCAATCTATCACTTAGGACTACCCAATAAAAAAGTAGCAACATGGATTTTTGTACAAATTATGAAAGGCTTAAGTAGTAATTTCACAAGCAAGGCATGTGGGCACCTGGATACAAAAGGCACAGAAATTAAGTTCCTGCGTGCTACCTTCATCATGCACTAGAAAATCAGCAATTGGGTAACACTCAGATTAACCAGGTTCTACTTAAGTAAACACACTGTGAAAACAAGACAGCTGACAAAGTGAGCGCTGTGACACTGCTCTTTCCTGTCACTTCCACCACTGTGAACACTGGCCACAGTCTGTACCACTTGCACATGAGTGCCTCAACTACATGGTGTAATGATTTCTGCTATTTGGAAACCAGAGAGATTAAGTCACCACCAAAGATCAGAGGAGCCTATGCTCAAGCTTCCAGTCCTCAAACATCAGTTGTAAGCACACCGACGGTTTAATTAATGGGTAAGCAGCCTCATTTCTGACAGTCACAGAACGTTGTAATGAAAAGGCCCTGCCATCACCAACAAAACAGGGAGAGGTAAACAGTGTTTTAGACCAAGGCAAACTGATGCAGACAGGCAAGGCTTGGTATTAGGGAGGCCAACTTGCCAAAATATTACCCTTTTTTTGTTTTTAAGACTAGGAAAATTTATTGGAAAAAAGGAATGGGAAAGGGGGTAGCTTCTGAGAGACAGGAGGGGTCCCAAATGGTTTGCCTCAAAACATATTCTTAAAAGTTATCAAAAATAATATTTTAAAACTGTAGAATATAAAATAATCAACTTCTGAAAAATATACTGGAAAACATCCAAACTCACTAATAATCAGTAGAGACAAATTAAAATAATGAAGTGACTTTACACAGCAGTGACACAAATTTTAAAGTACAACGTTATTGGCAGATTGGGGGACTGATGCACTTCCCTGCAGAGTACAACTGATGGAGCCAATTTAGAAAGTAACTGTTGAGTACAAGCCTATAACTCAACAATTTCGTTTTAAGACTCTGCCCTACAGAGACCAGCAGAGACACACAAAGAGAATCCTCAGTGAAAAGCAGCATAACCTCAGGAGCAATTCTACAAACTGTATGACTCGTACAGTTCAGGAAAGTTTTAGATAAATCCCAGCAGCATTGTTTAAAAAAAATGCAATTTACAAGCAAACGCATGAGGCAAAAGTGTTGATATAGAAACTGGAACACACTCGAGACAACAGTGTTGTTTACCAATATATGTGCAATCCAAGTACAAAAAGCAGGCTTAGAAATGGGCCTCGCCACCTGGAGCACAGATTTGCTCTGGCAATAGGGGCGGGGCAGGGGTTAAAGTGTGCAAGAGAAACTAACATGAACTTGAAAGTAGCACCAGCTCCCACTTCCTCAAGGAGGATTAGTGTTTAAAGCATGCTTTCTCCACAGGCTTACAACTTTTCATGAACATGTTTTAAAAAGAAAGAGAAGAAATGTAACAGTATATTTAAGGGAGATCTTCCTTTGGAGTATAAAGTGCTCTGCTAAATGACAGCTATCATGCAGCAGCCAACAATTCCTTGAAAAGTGCTTGGTATTATTAGAGCTCCTTTATGGACATCAAAAAATCAAGACACTAAAGTTCAAACATGCATCTTGGCAAAATCAAAAAATCATAAGATTTAAAATTTGGCAAAACTTCAATTCTGTATATTCCAAAAACATGGCCCTGACTGAGCTCTGGGTTCTGTACCCTTGAGCCACAGCTCCGCTCTCATCACCCCCCTCCATGGCCTCCAGCCCTGAGGGCTTCCTTCGCTTGCTTGGCACAACCGGCTTCCAGTTTCAGAACCTCTTTCCTCTGAAAACCTGAACTTGTCGATTTCCAGTCCCCAACAGAACTCCCACTGTCTTTCTGGTTCACTGCTCCCTAAGATAGCTGTGCTTCTGCATGCTGTTCTCTTTGAACCACAGTCATTAAAAGCCCAGACTGAATTTCCTGCCCCGAGTCAGACTTCCTCAGACCTGACAGAAACATAAGAACTGACTGGATGGATAAACACGCAAGGGAACGAAAAATGAATGTGTGGCTTCAGAAAACTTTGGAGCATCACCTTCATGCTGAATCACACACTTGAGTTCTCCTCAGGAATGCAGGGTGACTTTACGGTTGCTATGGACCTGCCACTGCCCCCACCACAGTACACATTGCCTGTGTACTGCAGTTGGAGAATGATTTCAATTGAAATGTGAAGCACCTTTGAAAACTGTTCTGACAGCGGGCAGAGAATTCTAACAGGAACCTGACAAGAACGCTAGGCCTCTTATCTCTAGGCCACCCCAACAAGCCGGCCTTAAAGTTAACATTTTTGACTAGATGTATCTAATAATAAATCAGTAGGAAATGAATCTGGATACATTGTGAATGTAATTAGAAATGTCCAGATGACTCTAGTTAAAAATTTTTAAGTAGGGATTATGGGGCCAGCCAGATAGCTCAATGGAAAAAAGAGCCTGCGTAGGCAGACATGGGCTGGGGGGTTCAATCCCCAGCTTGCCCTGCTGGCTCTGCTCCCAGAGCCCTTCCTCCAGAGCTTGTTAAGACTGGGTGTGGTGGTGCACACTTATAATTCTAGCTCTTGGGAGGCTGGACATAGACGGATCACTATGAGTCCAATCTACATAGTGAGACCCTGTAGACCCTGTACTAAATAAAAAAATCAAAAAACTAAAGTATGGACTACATTAATACTTTGAAAACCTTACTCTGTAGATAAGTGTACCTTAATCCCCCACCACCACTGTACTTTTAACCTGGAAAGGAGCTTTTAGGGTGGCAGGAGGGATAGTTCAGTTTGCTATCTCTTTAGTTAACAGAATAGTGTGTCTTTGGTCTTTACATCTCCGACTTCTGTGGACACAGCAGCCTTGCTTCCTAGGGAGGTCAGAGCTGGGTATGGGCCCTCCTGCCCTTTATGGAGCTTAATGGCATCTGTGGACTTTGCATTCTGCTGCTTTGAGTGAACCACAGAAATAGCCCTTTGTAGCATGAGAAAGCCCCAAATCTCTGAGTTTATACCTCCACATCAACAAAAATGTTTTTTAGTTTTAGAATGTGTCATGTCATTTGAATTACTTTTTTGACCATACTTTGGCTTTGGAGAGGAACTGTTTCATACAGACACGAGTACTTTTTGAACTTAATAGCTAAGATTCATGCATGTTTTATACTATTAAGTTTTAACCAGTCAGGAAATTTTTAGGTAACCAATGATAGTTACTTTATTTTTATTTTTATTTTTTTGTATGAATGTTGGTCAGGCTGCAGTGTTTAGCTTTTGCTAACTCTTTACGGTACTGTTTCAAGTTCATTACTATTTCTAATAGCACCCTTGCCAAGATATTTAGCATGTAAAGAGCAGATTCTGAGTTTCTGTTTTAAACAGCTTCATACTGAAGCTGAGACTTACAAATTGAATGGCAGACCTGATGTGTTGTGTCTTCTTATATAAAGCTATTGCCAGAATCCTAGTAAATACAATGTTTTAAAAAAAAAATAAAAATCCATATCTGTCTGTGAATAACTGGGACTGAACTCTCGCCACAGAGCCGTAAAGCACTGATGAGGGACACCACTGACAGAACGCGGCACGGAGGATGCTATGACCCTCGTGTGCCCCAGCAGCCAAGGAAAAGTGTGCAGGTGAACTGGGAGGCAAAGGCGTGCAGGAGCACAGACCACGGGTGCTGCTGCGACCGGGAGAGCTTGGCCTGGCTCCTATGGACAGAAAAGCTCCCCTGCTGTATCTAATGTACTTTTATAAAAATGGACATCGGTATAACCTTCTGGTAACAAGCATTGTACAAAGTGCCTGGGCAGGTGTCAAGCCGGAGGCCACTGGCGTTACCTAAGAAATGGATGTGCGTGCGCGTGTGTGTGTGTGTGTGTGTGTGTGTGTGTGTGTGTGTGTGTGTGTGATTAATAAGAATTTCAAGTTACTGGGCATTGGTAGCTCGGATTACAGAACCCAGGAAGAGTGGTCCTTCTTTTAGAAGTGGCTTACAATGAAAATAGAGGCCAGTGTGAAAGCCGCTAAGCACCATGCACTCCGAATCCGAAAGACTGACTTCTTTCTTTCTGGATACACTCCGGGCAGCCAAGGAGGGCCTGCTACACACAAGTGGTTTTTGGTCCTGGAAATGGAAGCACTGGATCAAGTCGTTCAGATTCTACACCCCAACCCGTATGGAAATGCAACCACCTTCACTACCAAGGACCCACGGCCAGACACTCTACCTGGTGGAGATCGGGCAGGTTCCTGCACAGAAATTTTGAAGTCCTTCTAGCTCTTTCCATTCCTCAGAGACAGTAGGCAGTGTTTTGAGACCCGGTCTCATATGTAGCATAGGCTGGCCTTGAACTTGTGTGTAGCCTAGGCTGGCCTCAAACTCTTGGCGCTCCTCCTGCCTCAGGCTCTGAGAACTGGGATTGCCGGTATGTGCCACCACTCCTGCTTCCTTAACCACGTTTTACAAAACACCATCCTACATCAAATTAAAATTATACAACATAGAAATGAACCCTGAAGACACTCTAATGACAGCCTCAGTTTCTGATGAAACTCAAGTTCTAGCCATGACCACCATTTCCTTTTAAACTTAATTATTTTACTTATCTGGTTAGCTCCACATTCCTCCTACCAACATATAATGCTACCCCCTTACCACCTTTACATTTCCAACTGCTTTGCACCTTAGTGCTCTACAATGTATCTCCACCTTCATTTTTTACTTCATGAATTTCTAGTGACCTGCACTCCCCTCTTCCCTTCAAGCTGAGCCACAGACCACATAATAAGTCCCGTACTTCTAATAAAAGCATCGCCAAGAATCACATATTCTCTGGCCAGCATGGTGGTGAACTCCCATAATCTCAGCACTTGGGAGGCAGAGGCAGGAGGGTCACTATGAGTTTGAGATCAGCCTGGGCTACACACAAGTTTAAAGCCAGCCTACACTACAAGCTCTTAGCCTGAGTTGCACAGAGAGCCTGTCTCAAAAAAAAAAAAAAAAATTACACATTCTTCTGAGATGGGGGAAACTGTCTTCATTAAAGTAATAAAAGTATTTGCTTTAGAAATCTGCTTGTCAGGAGCCAGGGAGACAGCTCAGTAGAATAAGCGCTTCCCTGGCAAGCACAAGGGCCTGAGTTTGATCTCTGGTTCTGCAAAAAAAAAAAAAAAAAAAAAAAGAAATTTTCTTGCCATTACTCCATCCAATTCTTCCTGATTTTTATATGCTTAACCGTAGCCACAATCAGACTGTCTTTATCAAATGTATTTTTCTTTTCTCACTTGGTAATACACACACACAAAAAAAGGCAATGTAAAACAAAGCCAAGCAGTGCTAACCTGGGACTCCTTCGATCAAGTAAGATAAACGAAACACAGGGAAAAGCCTCCTCAACACGCTTGAAGTCTGGGAAGGCCAGGAAAGACCAGATGTGCCCAAAATGAGCCCTTCTTGAGAAGCATCCATGTCCATAAACTAAGACATAGTCCACCAGATCACTTTTCTTGTGGGCCAGCAACACAGAGGACATGCTTGGGGCAGCGTGAGGGGCAGCACTCCTTCTGCCTGGCTCCAGCTCAGCCCTTGCTGCATGCTGTGTCCCTTCTACCACCAATTTAAAACTTGCACTAGCTTCACAAGAAAGCAAATTCTTGACCTTGAAGTGCCTCTGTCACATGTGACACAGCTCTAAAGTAATCCTGTGACTCCACAAAGAGACAAGCAAAGCCAGGACTCTGACACTATTTTAACACTGAACAGGTCTCTGTCCTAAGCACCACTCTCCCACAGAAATACAGCAGGCCACATTTCCTTTTCTTTCTTCCTTTTTTTTTTAATGTATTTAGGACAAGGTCTACAGGGTCTCACTACATAGATTGGACTCATAGTGGTCCTCCTGTGTTCAGCCTTCCAAGTGCTGGGATTACAGGCACACACAACCTCGCTCAGTCTCAATCTCCATCTCACAGCACCACAGGATGTGGGGCCAGCAGGCCAGCACAGCAGGACCAGGAATCATACCCAGCTGTTGCCCTCTACCTAAGCAGGTGCTTTAGTCTGCTGAACTATCTGGCTGGCCCTCAGCAGGCCTCATTTCTAATTGCGAACTGTCGCATTAGATGCAACCAATGAAATACTTTGATATATCCCACTTGAATACATTCAAAACACTGTTCTCACATGATCAAAATGAAAAAATATTAATGAAATATCTCACATTACTTCTATGACACCAAGTCTTGACATCAGCGTCTGTCTTCACGCTCCCCACCTCCTCAGTCTGCCCAACCTGAGCACACTTCACATGTTTCGCCCCTACTCTGGTCTACAGACTCCCATGGGTGGGTCATTAGCAGAACCACTCTCAACACAGAGCAGCATGTTATTTCTCAGTTTCCCGACAGCTTTGCTGCAATTCTCTGACATTTGGATCACAACCCCAAGAACTGCCCAGGTCACATTTCAGAGACAAGAAGCTACTGCCTCATCACCTGGGCCAGCACAGGTGACCAACAGGTAACTCTGCACCATAGAGCCCCAACCTCTACTTGTCAGATCTCCATCACTCCACAATTTTCTACAAAGAGCACCTATAAAAAGCCATGGAATTTGGTGAGATAAGCAAAGGCCACTTGCTGCTCTACCTCCCGTCCCCCCTCTCCACATCTTCATTTGTCTGGAGTTTTTTTGGTACCATGAATCGAACTCAGGATCTTGAGCTGGCCAAGTAGGTGCTGTGCCACTGAGCCACCCCCAGCTCGCCTACTCCATACTCTAAGTCACTGCCCTTCCTCGCCCCAGCGAGGTCCTTAGGTGGGGTCCTCAGACCCAGGGCATGAGACCTGCACCACAGTGGCCCCAGATGTCCCAGTTCTCTGGGTCTCAATGGCTAATGATGGCTAGGGCAGGCAAGAAGAGCCCAAGTTGGAAGTCACCGAGGCAGCACTCGACCTTGAAGGAACGTGCTCAACTACCCCAAGCACCCACCACTGCCTGTAGGACTATGCACCCAGCACTGCAGTGCTGAGTGAGGGCTGGAGGGCTCTGAGCACAAAGGGTTTTCACACAGGAGAGACAGCGTGGGCTCTTGTGGCTGTTCTGACTCACCTCACTAACACCACAGGCTCAAGGGGCATCCCTACGCCTGCGAAGGACTCGAGCTCGACGTGCTCTGTGGCAGAGCACTTGTCCGTTGTGTGTGAACATGTTTTTTCTTTTGATTTAAAGACAGTTTGAAAAACAGAAAACATAAAAAGATACAGAAGTCCCTGGACATGAGCAAAATGCAGACAAACTTTCTGCCAAGCCATAACACAAATGATCCAGAGTCCAATAACCAATGCAATCATTCTTGCCAGCAGAAATATCCCCAGCCTGGTCTTTACAGGAAAGCTTTCTATCAGCATTCTGGTCTTCTGAGCTCTGATCAGAATCTCCCATACAAAACAGCCAAAGATGTTCCTGTGCTTTGCTTGTACGCGACATCTCCAAACCTTTCCCATCTCTTCTCACAAGCCTTTCCCAAAAGCTCATAATCCACACGGTCAGGTTTAGCCACAGCAACAACCCAAATTCTGACTCAGTTACTCTTCTCTGGCTGCTGTGACAAATACCTGACACCCAAAATGAAGGAAGGAAAGGTTTATTTAGCTCATAATTACTGTCATTTTCAGTCCACACTCAGCTGGTTCCAAGGCAAAGTGACACACAGCAAAGAACAACCTTTCACAGTGGCAGCAAAGAGAAAGAGCAAAAAAAAAAAAAAAAAGAGTAGCAGCACCTCAGGCAGCTGGATTAGCCTCTCTCCCCTCCTTACACTGTAATGCAAATTCCCTGCCCCAGGCAGGTGTATCATCCACACCCACAATAAATCACAACCTCCAGAAGCAGCCCTATGACTGCCCAGGCTTTTAGGGGGACAACTAGAAACAAACCATAACAGTTCTGCTATTTTTTTGCTAATTATTTTCTAGCTGATCTCTTTGTAATAATGTGGTGTCCCCATTACTACTCTGATATTGCTTATTTGATTTTTCGTGTCTATTAAAATCCATCTTATGTAGTTGGGTACTTCTGTATTTGGTGCATAGGTATTTATGATTTTTTATCTCTTCCTCTTGTAGTTTTCCTCTAGCAAGTACGTAATAACCTTCTTTATCTCTTTTCATCATTCTTGGTTTCATGTTCACACCATCCACAACCAGAATAGCGAATCCTGCTTTTTTCTGGGTTCCTGTCACATACAGTTGACTTTTAATTCTTTGACTTTCAGTCTACAAATTTCCTTTTGAGTTAAATATTTCCTGTATACAGTATATTGGTGGACTTTTTCTTATTCCATTTTGACAGTCTGTTTCTTTTAATTGGTGAACTGAGACCATTTATGTTGACTGTTACAACTGATAGTTATTCGCTTATCTTTGTCATGCAATGTTGTCTTCAAGGTCCTAAAGTCTATTTTCAGTTTCTATTAAATGCTTTTGCTAGCTTTCAATGGAATTCTGAATTTCCTAGGTGACTCATTGTTTTCTTTTCTCTCTCTCTCTTTTTTTTTTTTTCCTTTTTCCTGATACCGTGGATCTGGATCGAACTCAGGACCTTACACTTGCCAGGCAAGTGGTTATGCTGCTGAACTATCTCCCTAGCCCCCTGGGTGTTTCTTTGAATCTGCTTCATGCATTCAAATTCTTTCCTGTATTGTTCACTCAACATTTCCATCATTTTCCAACGTTCCTCTATTATTTTATCTGTCTTTAGATATGCTGAGCAATTTTTTCATTACGGTTCTCATTTCCTTCATTACCTGAAAGATCATTTCCAAGCTGATTTCTTCTACAGCCTGATGGAGTTGTTTCTTCACTTCTGTTGCTATCACTGCAAAACTTTCAGATATGTAACTTCCAATTTCTTCTTTGTAGATGTTTCCTGGACTTGTGCTGAGTGGACTGAAGTTCTGAGACTGCATTTTGTTTCTTCATTTTGACATTTTTCTATTTTTAAAAAATATTTTTTAATTGTGTTTTCTGTGTTGATCCTTGTGAATTTTATTAGTAGCTCTATCACTAGTACCAAGGTCTCTCTAGGAACTGTCTGTACTTCAAGGATACCTTTTGTGTATAGGAGACTCTTGGTTTGTGTCTGGTCTCAAGAGACTACCTTCCCAATTAATTGATAATGGGGTGCCTTTGGCTTGGTCCCCAGTACTTGGTGTAGAGCAGTGGTGAGGTTATTACCCCAGAGCTTCCCAATATTGTTACAGAAGGGGCAACAACTTACTACAACACAAATGACAACCTAGCCATAGTAGTACAATTAGTAATAAGCAGTCTAGAAGCTAACCAACTGTGATAAGCACTGATTTTATTTTAGACCATAGGAGCAAAGTCTATAGCTCTATAACAGGACCAATCTCACAGTAAGAATTTAAAAGCCAAGTCTTTCTCCTCATCTTACCCCCACAGCTGCCACATCCTGAGCACTTACCACGCTGGTGACTCAACCCGCAGCACAGGCACATGTGCCAAGCACCCAGCTTCCTCCAGGACAAGGCTCTCTGGCCGGCAGAAGGGCAATGGGCAGGGTTGCTCCCCTTCTGAGTGGCTCTCCATAGCTCCCTTAACAGTGTATGAGTAGGGGGCAGAGCTTCTTCCCTCTTGAGCAATTCACTGATGCCCCTGAGGCTCTCGATCACTCCCCAGCTCACATTTTCTATACTCATTCATGTGTTGATGAGCAAATACACACTCTCCAAGATTTACCTATTATGAGTCACACTGCTGTAGACCTGCACATGCATGTGTCACTGCAGTATGTCTTCAGTTCTTTGATGAAGATACCTAGAAAGGGAATGGCTGGATCAAATATAAACGCTAATTTTAGTTTTTTCATGAGTTTCTATACTCATTTCCATAGTGGTTATGCACTCCCACCAGCAGTGGGGAAGGGTTCCATTCTCTTCACAGCTCCACCATCATAGCCATTATTTCTGGAGTGAGACGGAATCTCAGTGTTGATTTTGCATTTCTCGGATAGCATATGATACTGAATGTTTCTCATGTATTCACTGGCTGTTCAAATTTCTATGAAATGCCTATTCACTTCAGACGCCCATTCTTAAATTTATGACTCTAATTTTATTTTATTTCTGTATTATTCTACACATTAGTCTTCTGTTTGAGGAATAGCTGGCCAAATTTCTTTCCCATTCCGTAGGAAGTCTCTTCACTGTTCATGGTTTCCTTGGCTGTGCAGAAGCTTTTTAGTCTGATGTAATCCCTGTTTGTTCACTCTTGGTATTATTTCTTGAGCACAGAATTCTGCTCAGAAAGTCCTCACCAACACCCATGTCTTCAAGCACTTTGCTCATTTCTGCCTTCCACTAAATTAGGTATTTTGTTCTAATGCTCCAATCTTTGATCCACTTTGATCTTAGCTTAATGCATGATGAGAGACATGGGCCCAGGCTCAACCTTCAGCATGCAGACCATCTGGACATCCAGTTTTCCCAACACCATTTTTAAAGAGGCTACCATTCCTCCAGTGAGAGACGTGGCCCCTTTCTCAAAACTCACCTATATTAATAGGTGAATATGGTGCCTGGAGTTGGTTTTGCACCTTGAGTTCCACTGACCCACGAGCCTGGTTTGGCTTAGTTTTGCTTTGTTTCTTACCAACATCATGCTGTTTTTAATCACTATTGCTTTATAATGTAACTTAAAGTGTGGAACTGTGATGCCCTGTCATGGTGTGTGCCTCGATGCCTGCCCCAAAGCCTCATGAGACTGAAAGAGTAGGTGGCTGAATCTATCTGTGAGATACTGTGATTACTAAAGCAGTCCCCTGGCTGGTCAGGCACTGCTCTAATTCTAGGAGCCTATATACAATGTCACGGACAGACAGAGGCTTGTACTGTCCCTTGCTCATGCTTTGCTCTCCTCTGCCTGCCGTGGACTGGTTTTCTGTAATGCCCTGTGCCACACTACCCAACCTTGGAGCCAGCTGACTGGACTGACACCTCCAACACACTGTGAGCCAAATAAGCCTTCTCCCCTTAAACTCAGGGTATTGAGTATTTTGTCTCAGCAGTGAGGAAAGTAACTAAGACATCCTCTTCCTTGCCCTAAAGTCCTGCAGTTTTATTAACAGTATTTCTTATGCTTCCTATTTTCTTAGGTCTCTGATTATTTAAGAAAAGTATAAGTGTTCTCAGTAAGTTTTATTTTACAAATACATAACCTTTTGTATTTGCCTTTTTTTTGGTCACTCTGGATAAACAACTAACAACACTGTATGTTATTACATGTTTGAATATTTTTTATAATTTTCCCCAAAATAAAAAATAAGGCTTTTATGTTCAATTAACAAAGAGATTTTCCAACTGTGCCCCTGGAAAGCGCACATCTTATGAAAGTGATATCAAACTAATTAGGCTTCATAATGCTGAATAATATCAACTGTGCCAATAAGCAATACAAACTCTTCCTTAAGCTATATTTACAGATGTCACTACTATAAGCATTCCAAAATTTGTACAATACTGTTATAAGTCTAATATATTGGTAGTCATAATGGTAGTTACTTTTAAGTATTGCATGCCACAAAAATAACCACATATTTTTGTGAGGTTAATCTCTGCAATAATGATCCACCACCAGATTGATTAAGCTAATGGCCACTCTCTGTGTCGCCCACAGTTGTTCCAAATCTTCTCCAAAAGCACCTGCTGTCAGATTCATGAAACAGACTGCTAGGAAGTTTGTAGGGCAGATTCTGAAGGCTTAGATCATCCCAGCCTACTGGGCAAGAATTTGCATATCGCTAACAAAGCAGATGGGTTAAAGTGTTCAAAACCAAGCAGCTGACAGCAAATGAAATAAACGGTAATGACAACTGTGGTGGATTTTTAAACACTGTTAGTGTGTCAGTGTTTTATTATACAGATTGAAGGAAACTAGTTTTCCTTCAAGCTATCTGTGGCTTATAACAACTAAGACATTTAGTTTTCCCCTCTTCCTGATCTCTCCAGAACTCAGAAATGAATCATGAGTATTCTTTTGTGACAATGTACTTATTTGCAAAAGTTCAAGAAGAATCTGCAAGAAGCTATTCTCTGTGTAACCTAAGACAACTGGAAACACTAATTATATTAGCAATGCTTTGACTAGAATTCAGACACAACCAGATAGCTTTACGGAACTAAGGCTGACTTTATGCAGCCAATAACACCTCCAACAGAAAAATGGTTGAGTTTGTGGGGCACACACTGCTTCAGGGGTGAGTGAACAATGTCATTTCCTGGCAAGCCCAGGAACACAACCACAGGTGAAGTCTGACGGCCTCTAGTGTGGTTTGCTTGTCTCAAGAGGCCTTTAAAAGTTTAATCTGAGAATTTTTATGAAAAGTTCTGGGAAAGCAAACAGGTAGGCCTTGGTCACTTGCTACTTTTATGCAAATCATCGGGCCAAGCTAATGAAGTGAAAGTCTTATTTTGAATGGAAGAAATGGGGGCTACAGACAGAAAGCAATTGTAACTGAACAAAGCTATAGAGCACACTGTCATTCCACCCAACTCTTCTGGATTCGTTGTCTACCTGAAACTCATCCTGGATTCTGAACTCTCCTTCTTCCCACCACTATCTGATTGCCACTTTCCAAAACAAGATTAGCAGCCCTTCCTCCCACTGGAGGAAGGGATTCAGCTTCAATTGGGATGCCCCCAACACCTGATGAGGCCATAGGCAGAGATGTGGGAGTGGCAGGGCCTGGGGTGGGCAATATTAAGTCGGGCCACTGACCGGCTAGCAAAGCCCTGCGTGCGCATGGATGATGGGCCTGCTCAGAAGGGAAGGCTCTCCCTGGGTGCAGGTGGCACCAACCAACAGCATTACAGTGTGGAAGTAAGAAAAAGGCAGAGAAAGCCCAGCCCTGTGCTTGCGTCCTGCCTCACCCTAAGCTCTTCCTCCTCTGCACGCTGCCACAAACCGGGAGCTGAGAGAAACCGCTCCTCCTCCACATTGTGGGTGCCAAGTATTTTCTCTCAGCAATGAAAAAGCAATTAAGACACTCAGGGTCACTAAAGGTAAAACTGCCCTTTCGCTGAAGTCCTGCAAGTGAAAGCCAGACAGCCTGAGACAGACTTCAAAGAGGTCATCACAATAGCCTCTTCCCATCAGTCTCTACACCCAAAGGCCACAGGACACTGACACAAGTGATGGTCCAGGAAAATCCACTGCCTGTCTGCACTGCCCATGCAGATGCTCTGATCCTCTCATCTAGAAACCCTCATCAGCTAGCCCCCAAAAGCCAACCTGGTTTTCACTCTAACCTCTAATCCGTTTTTCTTCTGTTTGCACAGAAATGCCTCTCCTTAAATACCTACCTGCTAATGCCACAGCAACATGACTTTGATGAAGCCCCAATTACAAACCCACTTCCTCCCAGACACACTACTCGCTACTTAGCCAGCCTGCGTGATGTCTGAGGACAGAGAAAATAGTTAAGACAGCCCACCCAGCCAAATTCATCTCTGTTTTGGAAGGATGGGAGACTACTGAGAATTGAACACAGGACTTGATGCTTGCCAGGCAGATGGTGCACCACTGAGCCAATTTCCTGGCCCAACCCAGCCAATTTCTGAGCTGCAAAATTTCCTGGAGAAGTTTCAGGCAGGGAAAGGTTGGAACCCTGAAAATCATGACCCAAGTATGACATTTTGGCATGCACAAATCCTCAGAAGCAGCCTCGGCACATCACTTCCTACTATGTTTATTAATGAATGGAGATTTGGGCTGGGTAAAGTGGTGCACCCCTGTAAAACTCTAAATGCTTGTCATAGCCCAGTTACCAAAAAATAGAAAGTCCCCCAGGACACGCTGAGCTGGCCACCGAGTATAGGCATGGTGGAGCATGCCTGTAATCCCAGAAACGGGGAAGCAGAAAACAGGAGGATCACTACAAGTCTGAGCTGCATAGTGAGATCCTGAACCAAATACATAAATGAAAATGAAAAAAAAAATTTCCTCAACAGTCTGGGCATGATGGTGCAAACCTGTCATCCCAGCACTGAGGAGGCTGAGGCAGGAGGCTCACTGTAAATTTGAGGCCAGCCTGGGCTACACAGTGAGCTCACAACCAGCCTAAGCTGCACAGTGAGATCCTATCTCAAAAAGACCAAATCCACCAAAACTTTATGAGCAACCTTGAGCACAGCAAGCTCTCCCAGTGTGTGGCTGAAGCAAACAGAGTAACTGCTTTGGACACGTTCTTTCAGGGCACTTCTCAAGCTAACTCCATCTCTTTAACAAAGTTTTAAGTTTTAAAATGTCCAGTCTTAGTAGCCAAAATCACTTCTCAGTTATTATTTAAATTTTAAATGCAGTTGCATAATTAGAGCATTATAGATACATTAGATGGCACTTAGGAGAACAAGGTCAACAAAAAGACATTCATCCACTGGAATTGGACAAATAATGCATTCTTATTGCCAGGAGAATTAAAGGTTTTATCCCTAGCTAACCGAATTTCACCATGTCTTGCATGCTATGCTGTGATGTAGCCACCACCCCCAGTGCCCACATGCAGCCCACACCAGCCATGCTGGTCCTGCACTGGCCCTGCAGTCACGTGCACCTCAGTACCCTGAACAGCATCTGCCACCGCAGGGAACTGGAGCACGCAGCACCCGCCCCACTACCCTTCTAAGCAAAGTGGGGAGGGGGCTGAGCCACAGGCCATGGGATCCTAAACCAAAGTTAAAATTCTGCAATGTAAATTCACAGCAGGCATTAAAAATAAAAGGTGCAAATTATCAAATGAGAAGGGGGTAGGCTGGGGAGATAGTTCGGCAGTCTAAGCACCCGCCTGGCAAGCACAAGGACCAGGGTTTTTGATTCCAGGTACCACGTACGGTGCTAGCCCACAATCAGGCAAGGAGGCACATGCCTGCAATCCCAGTGCTAAGGAGGCTGAGTCAGGAGAAGCATTATGAGTCCGAGCTGCATAATGAGACCCTGAACCTAATAAATAAATAAATAAATTGAGAAGAGCTTATTCAGCCAGTGTAAGTCCTGAATGCAAATTCTCCTGTAAGAAGTTCTCCTTGCATGACAAGGGAAGGATCCGCTATCTCAGCTAATGCATCCCTCCAGGCCCAGGTACCACAGAGAGCTTCCTTGGGCCTGAGGCTGTGTGCAGCCTGAAGGCTGCCTTGCAGCCACTCCAGCATGGGGGGCAAGGGGCCCCAAGTGTAAAGGTCATCCTGAGATCTGGGCCCCCCCCTGAAGGCTCAGGAATGTCTGACACAGTGGCTGAGTGAGCACTGCCAAGCAGCGGACCACTGCACGCCCAGGCGGAGGAGGAGGCCAAGGCAGGCCGGCACAGTTCTGGGAGAAGAGGGCCCAACACACTCAGTAATTAGCAACGGGACACAAGCACACTTATGCTGAACACATATTCCAGTCCTTGCTAATTTAGACACTGGCCCTCAAGTGTTGTTTAGTAAATTAAGATAACAGGACTAGTTCCTTATAGTTGATCAAATTAAATCTCCAAGATCACTGCATCCCAAAAAAAGCCCAACAGAAAATAATCTACATTTGCAGCTGCAGGTGGCACTGCACACCTGCAGTCCAGCACTAGACAGCTGGGGCAGGACAATCTCAAATTCCAGCCTAAGCCTGGGCAAATTCGATTTAAGAAGATCCTATTAATTTTTTTTTTTTTTTTATAAGGATGTAGCTCAGGCCAGTAGTATATTTAAAAAAAAAAAAAAACCTTAAATTTGGAACCCACAAGCTCATTAAGGAAAACTATTTATTTGCAAACTTGGTATCTTGTCTCCTGAATATAAATGAAATGATCTACAGAATAATCAAGTCAATAGGAGCCTGATTTTCTCTACATAGAAGCTTTACCTTCTCATTCAGGGAATTCTAAAGGAAAAACAACAGAAGTAGGTAGGCTGTCTTGAGCATAGTGGCCACTGATTAAAAATATTTAGTTTTCTTTTTTTTTTTTTTTTTTTGTTTTTTTGAGACAGGGTCTCACTATGCAGTTCAGGCTGGGCTTAAGCTCACTTTGTAGCTCAGGCTGGTCTCGAACTCACAACAATCCTCCTGCCTCAGCCTCCCGAGTGCTGGGAAAAATAAGTGTTCTGACCCAGATTCCAATGCAATTTACTTTTCCAAAAACTGGAATGTCTTCTCTCAGGACAGTACAGAGCTTAATGGCTTAAATCTCCAATTTTTTTTGGGGGGGGGGAGACGGACAGGGTCTCTGCATAGTTCACTGTGGCCTAAACTGCATAGCATAGGCTGTCCCTGTGCTCAAGGAGATCCTCCCGCCTCGGGTTTCGTGGGCTGGGGCTACAGGCATGTGCAACCAGCCCACGCCTTACATTCCACTATTATTTCACCCTTGAGCCAAGAAATATGCTTGAAGCCTCATTCCCCCCATCAGAATGCCTATAGTTAGACACTTAGAAATGAGTGTGTATTTAATTCGATTTCACTAATTTTCAATGAAGCTTTGTTCCACGGGTCATGCTGCCTGTCAGAGGGCATGTTAATGCAACTTCTACTTTATCTAATGAGTGATGTCCCCCCCAGAACACACCTGTAGCACAGGTGTGGTGCAGTCCCAGCAACCTGGAAGCTGAGGCAGGTGAAAGAAAACCAGAACCCAGCTGAGCAACTTGGCAAGAACAAGCCTCAAAGGAAAAGAAAGGGCAGGTTTCAGTGTGAAGGAGGCCCCAGTTCAGTCTCAGGACGGAGGGAGGGAGGGAGGGAGGGAGGGAGGGAGGGAGACATAGACACAAAGACAGAGACAGAGAGACACCACGGGCTGAGATGGTGTGGTCCTGTTTGGACCTTGGAGGTTCTTAGTGCTCCAGCTGGATGATGCCCCTGTCACATGAGTGGCAAAGGTGGCGGACAACCCTGCCCTCCCTGCCTCCTCACCACAGCTGTGGAGGGCAACAGCACTGCGATCGCACACGGAGGGGCCTTAAGGAGCCGCCTTTCCTGCAATACTTCCCGTGACTCCAGGTCCACCAGGACCAGTGTCCTCTAGATAACAGGAGTGAGCAAAGGCAGGATCTGAGGCACTTCCTTCCGAAGAGCAGAAAACCAAAGGAGGGACTGTCCCGCAACCCTGCCTTCTAGGCCAGCCATCCGACACCCACGCTGCCACCTGTGGCGGGTAAGGTGCAGCCCACCGACTCTGGTGCAAAGTTTCAAAGAACTGTGTGACTACAGTGGTTCTAGGACAGGGTCACCCTCTGCTAACAGGTCGCATGGTGCAGAGACACCGCCATGTGCTCACTCAGAACAGAAGAATCCAGCAAAGAGATGTCTTCTCAGGATCATTCAGGAGGCCAGGCTGGAAATTTTTCAAGAGAAAGAAACTTCTTCTGCAAAATTAAGTAAAACCGAAGCCTCCCTCTTCTCTAGGGTAAGGGGAACATGCCTTAAGTAATTTCCTCGGCACGTTCTTCTTTGGTTTGGGCCTCCACCCTCCCTCCTGCCTCAGCCTCCCAAGTGCTGGGATTACAGGCAAGCCATCACTACTAGTTAACAGCTAAAGCTCAAGTTGGCTGTAAGATCTTTAAGAATCTGTGCTTTTCTAACCCCATTCTTTCCCCCAACTGTTTCAGGGAGCCCCTGGCCCCTGTGGCTCCCAGTAGAGATCATTTTGCTCCCCTTCTAATCTCCAGAGTGCTTTCCCTTCAGGCCCCTACCCCCCAGCAACTGTCTCACCCCCTGGACCAACTCCTAGACTTCCCCACCCCCAAAGCTGCAGAGGAGGCCCCAGGTCTTCTATTCCGCAGAGCCTACAGCACACAACTCCAGTACAACTGGCTCTAGCCTGCTTTCACAGGCGGTGAAGTCCAGCTCCCACAGGAAGAAGAGGAGCTAAACTGCTGAGGAATGAGAGGGGGATTTGAGGCCCATTCCTCCCCAGGCATTTTCGTGATTGTTTAAGTTGATGGCCTGGGATTTTCAGTGAGTCTTGGTAACACCAGAGAAGAATCAGAGACACCAGCGAAAGGTTGCACTGATTCCCCTCAGCACCACAACTAGAGAGAAGCAAGCGAGCACTGAGCGTGGTGGTGCACGCCTGTGGCCTGGCTCCCGGGAGCTCAAGGCCAGCCTGGGCTACAACACAGGTGAGGCCAACCTGCATGACACAGTGAGACCTGTCTACAAAACGACAAAAAAAAATATGATGAGTAAATTAGGGAATATTTTACACATACTGTCCTCTTAAGTTTTCTGTAACCCTCCAATTTATTTTTATATTTTTGAGGCAGTGTTCTCAATGCTAGTAAAATTAACAATAGTACATACCAAAGAGTTTATTAGCCATGTGATAAAATGCAGCATTACTGAAAGGCTGTAGCTTTGAACAGCCCCAGAAAACTATCAAATAGTTGTCAAGAGAATGACAAAATTAAGTTGGGGTTTTTCCTGCAGTAAGTCTTTTCAGTTCAATTACCATCTGGATTTAATGTGACTGTCTTCTTTAAAATATGGCTCAGCAGATTAAAGCGCCTACAAGCAGGCGCAGCAGCTGGGGTTTCGATCCCCCACCCCTCAGACAGCAACTGAGGCTGGATGAGGTGGCATACTAAGCCTGTAATCCCAACCCTCAGGAGGCTGAGGCACCAGGATCTCTGTGAGCTCAAAGCCAGCCTGGGCTGTACCGTAAGCTCAAGGGCAGCCTGGACTACACAATGAGACCCTGTCTCAAACAGACAAGAGAGGGCTGGTGAAATGGCTCAGTTGTCTAAAGCATGTGCTTATGAGCCGGGCGTGGTGGCGCACGCCTGTAATCCCAGCACTCGGGAGGCTGAGGCAGGAGGATTGTTGTGAGTTCGAGACCAGCCTGAGCTACAAAGTGAGCTTAAGGACAGCCTGAACTGCATAGTGAGACCCTGTCTCAAAAAGACAAAAAAAATAAAGCACGTGCTTAGGCAAGTTTAGGCAAGCTCAGAGACCATGCTTTGATTCCCAGCCCCATATGCCGAGCCAGCCCTGCCCTCAGGGCCAGTTGAGCTGACCTCCAAAAAAGACAAAAAGTCCACACAATTTGAAGTAGAAGAAAGATTTCCAGAAAAAAAAAAAAGGTATCCCAAGTGAAGCTTTCCAAAACATCTAGCATTTTTTCATTAACAGAAAGACGCAAAGGTGCACTCAGACGGCTGAGTGGCCACCATGGCAGCAGGGCCAGGGCCCTCGGAGAATGAGGAGTGGAGGGATCCAGGGGCAAGCCCGCAGCCACCTGAGTGCGCAGCGGCTACTAAGGCAGCAGAGTGGGCAGGGGCACAAGGCCAGAGGAGCGGGCGACGCGGGGGGGGGCTAGGGGCGTGGGGGGGGGCAGAGGCAAGGGAGGCCCCCAGCCACTGCCTGCAGAGACGCCTTCTATACTGAGATTCACAGCCAGCCAACAGAAGAAATTACTGATAAGTGTGCTGTATAGTCGGGCTGAATTTAAGATTCAGGATAATTCTGCAGCTGCCCACATTTAATTTTAAAATGAAACATGCAGTTTTCACCCATTTAAAACGTCAATTAATTCTGCCCCTCTACTTGCACTTCCATCTTGTCAGGCAACTCCACGAGTCTAAAAAGTGACTATAAGATAACAAAGAGCAGTTCTGGAAGAGCCACAGCCTCTGCTCCACCCTGGCTGCACTGTGTTGGAAGTTACATGAAGTACTCAGCAGGCGGGCGAAGAAGGAAGGAAGAGACAGAGAGGTGGGAGGAAAAGAGACAGAGACTGATGGATTGATTGATGGATTGATGGATGGATTGCAGGCGGTCAGACAGGACCCAGCCCTGGCGTGGTCGGTGCGGAGCATACCTGTGTTGGCAGTTCAGGGCTCTGAGGAGCGCCCGCACCCTCATGCTCCCTGAGGCACAACCACCACTGACAGGTGCTCTGCACAGGCATCAATGGCCTTGGTGGGGACCAAAGCGTCCTGGCCCTCACCCCTTACCTACGCCCACCATGCGCCCTGCACGCCCCACTGGAGCCCGCCAAGGTTACTAGGTGACCGCACTCTCCAGGGCTCTGCCCTCCTCACACCTCACCTGACTTCTGCTCTTCTTCTGCAGAACTCTCGTGGGAAAGGGAGTTCCCTGGGGTACCGCTTGGGCCCTCCACCACAAAGCTTCCCTTCTCTCCACAGGCCCTACAATTCACTATTCCATTTCAGAGCACACCTGGCAGGCCACAAGTATGTGTCCCTGATGTCCCTTGGATTATCTGGAGGTCCTCTACTGTCCCTGTATCACATGCCCTAAATCAACAGTAACCAAAAATAAATAAATAAATAAATGACTGACTTGCGAAAGACACTGTAAAATGTTAGCTGAGACCAACATTTGTTGAGACAATCATGCTGCTCTTTACTGACAACTCACTCAGCAGTTGGTGCGTGCCGTCAGTGCAGATCCCAGAAGCCACAGGTTACCCTGAGGAAGTCCGGCCAGTAAATGTTCAGTTAGCTCCCCTGAGCTGTCCCTGCCATCATTTACAGCCTAGCCCACCGTCAGGAGGCCTGTGGGATTAAGCATGAGCCTCAAACTAGGTTGTTACTTATGTCTTTTTGTTTCTTCTTCTTCTTCTTCTTCTTCTTCTTCTTCTTCTTCTTCTTCTTCTTCCTCTTCCTCTTCCTCTTCTTCTTCTTCTTCTTCTTCTTCTCCCCCCTCCCCCCTTTTTGAGACAGAGTCTCGCTATGCACTTCAGGCTGGCCTTGAGCTCACATCATAGCCCAGGCTGGTCTCAAAACTGTGACCCTCCTGCTTCCCCAGTGCTGGGACTACAGGTGTGTGCCACCTCACCTGGCTATTTTTGTCTTTTGGGGGGGGGTCAGAACCTGGGATTCAACTCAGGCCCTTGTGTTTGCCAGGCAAGTGCTTATTCTACTGAGCTATCTTCCCTATTTTAATCATTTTCTAGGCATGCAGGTACTGCCTATAGCCCCACCAAAACTCCAGACTTATCTGAGCACTAACAACTCAGCACTAATGTCCAGGTACCCATCACAGGGTAATGCTCTCCATCTCTGTGCCCAGGAGCCTTCTTAGAGTTTACACAGGGAAGATAACGTCAGGGATAGCTATGCGGAAAGAGGAAGGCAGATTCCTGGGCCTACTTAGCCTGTTACTCATTAAAAGCAAAATCTGGGGGACTGCTATGTGTTTGCCTGAGGCAGAGGGGGTTTAAATGCAATTTTGGCAAAAAAAAAACTCTACAGTTCACTTAGGCCTATGGCTGTCCAACAGATCCCTGAGGCAGAGCAGAGCTGGACCTTCCCTTTGTGCCCATTACCAGTTTGGGTCGAACCCATGCTCTGCATGTAAGTGTGTCAACCACACAGGTAGTATCTACATAGAAGTTCAATAACAAGGCTGGCTGGCCCCTGAATTTACAGTCTCACTCCCCTCAACTCTGAGATAACCAGGATTTATGGAGACACTGTTATGGTGCGTGCGTGCGTGTGTGTTGTGCGCACACACACACACAACCCCCAAAGCCCCAAGCGCTCCTAAGTGGGGCTAAGGTAACCAGACCACTGATACAGTCGGAGGTGGTCCCTGGGTTCCTGCAGTGGCTGCAGGGTCCCTAGGCCCACCCATGGGCAGACAGAGCATCCCCTCCAGGCCTCCCACCCAGCTGGCCCTCCTCCTCCAGGCTAGGAGTCAGGACTGTGCTACAATCACAAAAAGGAAGCCCAGCTGCTGTGCCCCTCTGGCCTCTGCCCCCGTCCCGCACCTGTGACTGCCTGGATCCCAGAACAGCCGAGCCTCACAGGGCTGAAGCCACCATTGACAGAGACAGTCGTTTTGGGGCACAGAGCCACCCCCACGCCAAGCAGTCCTACAGAGCTGGAACCCCAAGGTCAGCTAGGCCCCGGCCCACCACAAGGGCTGCTCTGCTTGGGTGCAGCTCCCTTTGCCTGTGCCGCTCCTGGGCTGGAGTCCTTTCCTGCAGTTCCTCCCTCTCCTCAAAGGCCAGCCCACCCGCTGGCCAGGAGCTCCCAAGCCCAGCTCCTTTCCTTTCCCACTAAAGGCCCTCTGCAAGCCCTGCTTTCCCCTTCACATTAAGCACAAGGGGGAACCCTGCCCAGCCACCACATTCTGCTGGTCCAATTCCAGAGTACCAAAGCTGCACAACCATACTCACAGCTACAACTGAGGTCCCAAAGTCCACCCCCAGTGAAAGGCCCAAGGATGCCTTATTTATAGAAGCAGTGCTGAAACTCCTCAAGAAATGTGGGTCAAAACGACGAAAATGACTGCGATCAAACCTAGGTGGATAAACAAGGAAACAGGCAAATTTACTATCAATTAAATACATGTAAACTAAAGCCAAAATGAAATTCAACTTAGGGTCCATGACACTAGCAGGAATTAGGAAACCTAATATTCCGCACGACTAAGTCAGGAGAGTGCAGGCAGCAGCGTGCACTGATGTCACCTCCCTAAGGGCAGTTTCACAACGTGTCATGAGGGTCTGAGCTGTCACTTCTAGGAATTTATTATGATCAGACAGACCAAGCAAAGAAAGCGTAAGCAAGGGAGCAAAAGTTTCACACACACTTAATTTAAATATAAAGCACAATACATAAATTGTAAGAAATTACCTACTGACGTTCAGTGAAAAGGCTACTTGCAAAATATCTAGGAATTGGGGATAATTCTTTACATATAAAAAATAGTAGTCTGAGAGTAAATGAGAATTGTATGCACATTAAAGAAAAAAATTTTACAAGGGCAGACCTCAACCCGAGCACAGTGTGCTGTCAACTCTGGGCACTGACGTTCTAGGCAGTTTCATTTCCTGCCTTCGCACTGCTATGGCTTTTTACACAAGCGTTCCTAAAACCATGGGCAATGTAGGCATGAACAGTACAAACTGAACAAGGTCAAACTGTTCCATGGTACCACCTAGACTTGAGCGCGTCCTTTGACACGCGCAGCGAAGCTCTGGCCTGCGTGTCCAACCACCCAGCACACCCGCATGGCCAACAGCACCTGCCTGCACAGACCGGAGCTTCCTAAAAGCTTCAGAACAAGACAAACATTTGAAAACACTGACTAATTAATTGTAATCCACACCTAGGAGTAATTCAATAATTCTAGAATTCACTGATTTTATGCCTGCAAATAATTTAAACTACACCTGTGCTAAATGAATGAATCGAGGATGAGCAAGGGAGGGCCCTGTTGTTTTTCTCTGCTCCTTGTGATCTTCCTTGAGCTTCAAAATCAGTGGCAGGCACTACAGTCAATCGGTATGGAGGACCACCTAAGCAGCTCTCCTTGAATGAAGAGCCACTGTCTCCATTTTGACTGAGCCTGACCCTATTTCCTCCTGTTGTTATGTGCAGACACATAACAATAACAATAACAATAACGCACACACACAAAGCCCCAAGCGCTCCTATGTGGGGCTAAGGTAACCAGACGGCGGTGGCATAACTTGATGGAATCCCATCAAGTTAAGGTAACCAGAGTTGACGGCACACTGTGCTCGGGTTGAGGTCTGCCCCAAGCTGACCTTGGGGTTCCAGCTCTGTAGGACTGCTTGGCATGGGGGTGGCTCTGTGCCCCAAAACGACTGTCTCTGTCAATGGTGGCTTCAGCCCTGTGAGGCTCGGCTGTTCTGGGATCCAGGAAGTCACAGGTGCGGGACGGGGGCAGAGGCCAGAGGGGCACAGCAGCTGGGCTTCCTTTTTGTGATTGCAGCACAGTCCTGGCTCCTAGCCTGGAGGAGGAGGGGGCTAGGACTTCTGTTTGTCCTTCAATTGGCCTTAAGCAATGTGTACTGGTCTCGCTGAGATGCTGGTGATAGTCTTTGAAGGTGGATGCGTGTTTCCCTGGTAAACCTGCTGCTCTCTAATGTGAGTTGGGTCCAGACAGGATGAAGAGCCAATGCTCTGTACCTCCAGCTGAGATCGAGCCCCAAGACAAAGGCTGTGGCTTCCTGGAGTTTGAAATACTACATCAAAGCTGAAGCACCAGACCCCCAAAAACATTAGATGCTATAATATGATAATGCTGACTACTTTCTCTGCATATCCTCTTTGCATATGGCAGAGGTAAATGTAGGCCACCCACCTAGCTCAGCTCACAGTGGTCACCTATTTCCCACAATTCTCAGTCAATCTTCCTCAAGCCATTCCTCCACTGAATAAAAAACCAGGTGAGGCCCTAGGTCGCTCTCTTGGTTCCAAGGAAGCCATCTTCACGACTGAACTTAGAGCACCTTCACTCCCCAGTGATTAAAAATATAATTTAGTGTCTTTATTTTCACCATGGGTTGTACTGAAAATGGCAGATTGGAATTAACTTGATGGGATTCCAATAATGTAACTTTAGGATTATAAACATTGGTTCCTTGGACCGAGATGAGGACCTGGAAGTGACTCCCACAAGTAGGACACCTAATGAAAGCTCCACCAAGAAGTCCCTCTGAGAGTCCCTTCCTTATCTCACCGATCACCGACCTAAGAGCCACCGGTGGCACCGCAGCATGGAAGTCACGGAGGATGCCACATGTTCACTGCTGTGGACAGCTCCTCAGAGAGGCCTCCAACTCCAAGCAGAAACTCCAGTAGGTCCTCTTTCCTCTGGGCTAGTCATTTAGAAAGAAGCGCAAGTCAGAAAACTATGAAGGCCGGCTTCAAAAATTTCACAGCGGGGCAAGGAACACAGCCACCCAATGCAGAATGTAAACTGCTCCAAATGCTGGGACATCTGAGAGGTACACAGTACGAATCTCTCCAAGAGCATGGGAGAGGCACTCTGTCAGTGGATTTAAATAGTGGCAAGGCCTAGTCTGCAGGGTTAGAGAAAGTCTCCATTTTCCCAGGCTACAGAAGGAAGAAAAGTCCTGAGGACAAACAGAATGGAGCTGGTCTGAGATCCCAGAGAGCTCCCGCCTCACTCTAGAGCCCTGAACCCAGCACTGTGCAAAGTAACAAAGAAACTTCCATGGGGCAGTCTGTGTGCTGAGCACAGGATGGACACAGCACAGCCCTGGGGCTGGTGACTCACTGGGCTCCCCGTCCCAGGGGGCAGAAGAGTGACTGAGTGCAGGCAGGGACCTGGGGAGCCACCATAGGCCACACATACTAGCACTGTGAACACAAACCCAAGGGCACCCAGAGGAGGGCAAAGGGCAGGCACCAACTGGCGTGCTTGCCCACAGGCGACCAAGTGTCTGGCAGGGGATGCTTGCTTCTGGGGCTCTCATCTAGCTCTTCAAAAAGGAGACATCAGAACAGGTGCAGGGAGCTTGTGCAGGCAGAGCTGGGGCACAAGGATACAGCTGGGGAGGTGGGCACGGTGACAGGCGCATTTGGGCGGCGATGAAGGTCCGCAGTCAGTGCGGGGAGAGCAGGGCAACTAAAAAGGCTCTAAAACGGAGTAATGTGTAAAGGTTTTGACTTAGGAAAGACCATTTTGCTCTCGACTTGGCTGAAGCACAGTGAAGCAAACTTGTATGAAGAACAGATGGAAAAAGGCTTTACTCTAAGACATGGCAGCGGTGCTGGGCAGCAGTGCCCGCAGTTAGAAGGCAGGAGGCCACCACTCACATCAGACATCTGACCAACCCTACAGCGATAAAGTCCATCGCTAAGCACGTGACAATTTAATCATATTCAGTTAGGAGAAAAGGTATCTTGGAGGACAGCAGCTTTGCTGGAAGCTTCTGCAAGGCCAGGGCAGCATCCCAGGGCTTGAATCCACGGCAGCAGAATGACAGTCCTGGCCTTTATTTTCTTTTTCAGTCATTTTATTTGGATCCAGGTATGGTAGTGCGGCCCCATCATCACAGCACTTTAGCACTTCAAAAGGCACAATGGCTGCTGTGAACTCAAGGCCAGCCTGAACTGCATCGTGAGACCTTACCTCAAAAAAGGGCCTCCATGGGGAACTTCCCGCTTGGGCCCCTATGCTGTCCCTCTCTCAGACAGGAGCTTTCTTTTCCTCAATAAATATATTCTGCTTATAAAAAAGGGGGGCCCCCAAAAGCAAGCAAATAATTTCACTCTATTTTAGAACAGTGTCTTGCTAAGTCACAACCTTCCTGGGCCAGTCTCAAACTTTGGATCCTTCTGCCTCAGCCTCCCGAGGCAATGCAGCAGGTCCCTGGCCCTTGCTTGGCATGGGAAGGCATGCAGGAGCCAGGGAGCCTTTCAGTCGCACAAGGAACCTGGGAGCTGGCTGGTTTTCCTCCTTGGAGGCGAGTCTGGTGCCTCAAAACGCCTGGCCTGCGTTGCGCAGTGCGCATGCTCAGGGAGAACGCAGAGCTAGCTGAGAGCTCCGCGAAACCGTGGAGCCCAAGGGCCGAGGCATTCAGGGCTTTCTAGACATGACCTGGAGGGGACGGAGGCGATCTCTGTGTGGGCAACGGGCGCAGACGTCCCACTGAAGGGCACGTACACCACATGGTCCTGCATGGAGGAGAACAAGGCAGGAGTGCATCCACTAAGCGATCACAGCAGTTGGGACGGTGGCAATGCCAGGGCTCCCACACCAGGGCCCAGGGAGTGGAGCAGTTGCAAAAGAAAGGCACAGTGCACACTGTGGAGGCTGCGATCAAGCCAAGCTAGCCACGGCAGAGCTGCTGGGCAGTGCTGGCCTGGGCCGGGCTGAGAGAAAGCTTGGGGATGCACAGAACAAACACAAATGGCTTAGGAGCTGGCGCGCAGGGTGGAAAGCAGGGGCAAAAATCAAAACACGCACGTAGCGCCTCCATTAGCCTGTTCTTAGCATAGAAGGTGCGAGCAGTGAGGCAGGCTGCACGTGCGGGATGTAGACCGGAGCACACACACAGCGCCAGGCGGCACCTCACTGGTGAGATTTGAATCGGGAAGAAAACGTGCTGCGTTGTCTGCTCGCGGGAAACCGCACCACCCCCTGGTGACAGACTTCTGTGTGGATCCTGATGTGGTGTCATCCGCAGGAGACTTCCAACAGGAAAGCAGGGTGCAGAGGCACAGAGCTCCTCAGAGCCACTGCAAGGGGCAGCCGCGGAGGGCGCTGTCTCCCTGCCCAGCCTGTCAACAGTCTGTGTCCGTTTAACGCGTGAGAGCCCGGCAGGAGCTGGAGACCCCACATGCAGGAAGGCTGATCTTCCCTACAGTTTCTTCTCAAACAACATTGGTTAGTCTGGGCACTGGAGTGGTGGGCAGGGGCAGGCCTTCAGAGGCAGTTTTGTTTGGTGGAACCAATAAAAGGAACAGAGAGGCTGAGGGACTCGGCCAGCCAGTGAACTAAGCAAGGCTAAAACAAGTGGGTAACGTAAACCAGGAGAGGAAGTCGCTTGGAGGAAAATGGGCCCAAGCCAAAGGGTGGCCATACAATGGCAGCTGGAAAGCCAGCTCAGGCCCAAGGTGGGGCAGAGACCAAGCTGAAAGGTCAAGGAGTGGAGAGGCCTCCATCCTCCCGGGGGATGTGCACAGCAGCCCTGGGGATGGGGGGGGGGGGGGAATGGCCTCAGGCCAAGCAGGACGCTGGATTGCAGCCATAGCTCCTTTCTGTTGCTGCAGAGGACAGAAGCCTATCTCTTCCCTGGGTTCACAGAGAGCAAGAAAGCTGTGCAGAAGGACAAGGAGAGCCTCCCGTGGGAGCAGGAGCCAAGAGCAAATATAGGTCCAGCCACTGCTCCCCAAAGTATCAGCAGGAGCACGCTTAGGTTGGAAGGGATCCTCCTCCCACAGAGACACCTGCAGCCAGGCACAGGACACACTCCACACCCATCCAGGAGTTTCCTGGGTTCCAACACTCTTGCTTCCAAGTAAGAGAGGCTCAGGGCAGGAAGCGAGCTCACCTGGGGTCCTCAGCAGGCGCACAGGACCCGCATCACTTCTGGGGCAGAGGAAGACTACAGAAAGTTCAGGGACAGCCACCAAAAGCTCCTTTGTCCTTAGCTACAACTCCAGCTAGGCAGCTCAGTCTACAAGAGGAAAGTGAGTTTGTACACTGCTATGGTGA